>VDFB02052029.1:0-89780 GCA_007258455.2 Sequoia sempervirens | reverse complement strand
CAACATATCTACAACAATCTGTGAATTAGATTCACAAATAATCATTTTCTAACCAAGAGAACATCCTAGTTCAACAAAAAAAAAATATAGAAAGGGCCTCCATAAGGTTATTGGTATGCTACCTTTTATAATCAGAAAAAAAAACCTCCATCACTATCTCTAGCAATACCACCAATCCCTGCATATCTAGGGTCCCCCCTAGAAGAGCCATCAACATTCACCTTCAAAATTCCTTGAGGAGGAGGAGTACACTTACCTTCCAATGAATTTTTTGTTTGGTCTAACAAGGACCTCTACCCACAGAGTAACTAGAGCCTCCAACAACCAAATTCAAATTCCTTATGATAGCCCCATCACTAGGATCCACAGTATCCAAGAAATCACATTTCGTTGAAATAGTCTCCTGCACCCTACTAAGGATCTTTTAACATAACTGAACCACCTCCATTTGCACGTCTTGAAAGATCCTTTGATTCCTTTTCAAGCATAGGCGCTAGATAATAAAATTAGGGCCAATAATCCAAGCGACTTTAAGAAAAGGGGTCTAAGCAGGAGGTCTACCCAAGTTATCCTAGAACTCTACCAAAGATGTGTCATGAACACAAGCATGATTTCATTCCCCCCACCATAAGTTCCAAATATCACGAGTAAAAGGGAATTGGAAGAAGAGATGGGAAGCATATTCCTCACTATTATTACACAAGACACATATAGAAGGACCCTGGAAGCCTCTCTTCAGCAAATTCTCCCAGGTAAGGCATCTATTTTGGACCACCAGCCATAAGAAGAAATTACATCTAGGCCAAGAGGATTTGTTCCATACCTACTTCCATCAAGGAACGCCGACCCTCCCAAAAACCTGTTTATCCAACTCCAAGTAACCTAAGGCAACCAAAAATTTTCCCTTTAGATCAGGGCCCCAAGCCAGAATATCCCTCCCGAAAAGGAATTGCACATTCTACCAACCAAAATCTTGGATAGCTCCTGATGAGCCTTCTCAGTGCCACTTGACGACCACTCCTGAGGATCTCTCCAATGCACCACATCCACCTAACCTAGAACCTGAACCATTTTGAATTCCTTCACCTTACTCCAACCTGCATCAATCAGACTACTACAGAGGAGTTGTAAATGAGGATACATAGTAAGAATAGGGGATATCCATCCCAAGAATCATGCTAGAAGAGAGCATCTAATCCCCTATTACAAATCCAAAAGAGACCCTCTTTAATGAGATTCACCCCTCTTTTGAGAGTATCCCAAATCATAGACCCTTTCCTGAAAGGCTACAACGAGGCACATCAACGAAGCTCACCCCTTGAAGATACTTATGTGTAATAATTCTAGCCTAATCTTGATCTTGGAAAGTACACCAACACCAATAGAGTTTGGAAACTAAGATTGTACCACTCAAACCAACAGACTTGAGTCCAAGACCACCCTCTTGCTTCAACTTGCAAACAAAATCCCACTTAACAAGGCTCCATTTCGAAGAGGATAAATTTATACTAATAATTATGTTTATATCCTTAATTAATGTTCCAGTAGGTAAACCATAAAATAAATTTGAATAATTATCTAGTGGAGAAGATATTTCCTCTAGATCATATAGGAAACCTCTTTAATGATGGAACTTAGAAAAATCCTCATAAACATCCATAAATTCAACAAGAGAATCATAATTAGAAAAAGTATCTAGAGGTGTAGAATATAGTATGTCCATATAAAATAACTCAAGATGTACCAATTATAATTATATATCATGATTAACTCTACAAGCTAATAGAAATTTTATTTGTTTTTGATAAGGAAAAGCAGGTTTTGAGGGGGGCCTGAAACCCTTTACAACAAAGAAAATATTCAAGAAAGACTAAACCAATAAAGCCCACAGCCCAAAAAAACCAAAATGCTGACAACAGAAATAACTAGGAAACCCGTCAGCAATCCCAATAGCAAAACATCAACAACAAGGCTGACCAAGCAAAAGAAACAACAAAGCTACAACAATTTTTCAAGAACATTGGTTGAGGCGATATTTTCCTCAATGACCCCCTCATGCATCTCCATCACATCCTTGAGCTCCTCAAATGAAATAGCAGCCCTTTTCTTGGTCTTGCTCCTTGTTCTCAAACATGAGCCAACATCCACGTTCTTCTCCACAACATGACCAATACCTCAATCTTCTCCACCAGATTTCTACAATTAACATCCTCCATGGCATTCTCTAGATCACCCAGATCCAGAGACTTACCAGTCCATTTTGTGGCTTTCTCATTTAAAACAGAGAGGCCCTTAGTAGTCATTTTCAAGGAATTGTTGCTGATGTTAAGCACAGTCTTGAAATCATTAGACATCTTACTAATTTTCTCCTTAATGTTAACAAACCTCTCCTCAAAATTCTTATGGACAACTAATTCCAGGGAAGTAATCCTCTCCTCATGAGTTTTACCAAGACGATCAACATCAATAACAAGTCTATCAAGCATAACATTCATGGTCTTAACCTTACCTTTGATCATCCATTCCTTTTGGTTGTTGTGCACCAATGACACACAAACATCTTGCCAATTCTTAAGCTAAACATTGAGATCCTTAACTTCCAAGAAAAGCCACTTCACCAACGAGAGAAAGTTGTGAGTTCCGTCCTTAACCATCCTACAGAACATGCTCATGTTAACCCTGTCCCAATTGACCGGTGGCGCAACTTGAGAACCAACATTCTCAATGGGATCCTCCTGAGCCTCCTCTTTATCCTCTATTTCCTCCTCAACAAGGGAATCCTCCACTTCAATCACCTCGACTTTAACTTGGTGCTTGTTCGACATGTTCACCAAGTCCGCCAGAATTTTCAGCCACTCCGCCTTCGCATCACTCCCCTTAGCCTGCTCAGTACCAATAGGAGAGACTAAATTATCTTGGTTAAGGTCAACCCCTTTTTAACACACCAAACCCCTATTCCCCTGTTCAATATCCTCCAGAATAGGGGAAATCTTATTTGTTGTGAACCTCTTATGTTCTTATATTTGGTGAGAGAATAATCTAGATAGTATTATGCTTTTTGTGATATCTGAATAGGTCCTAATAAACCTTTTCCTTTTGAACCTAAACCTATTCCATTGTATCTAAAATTTTATAGAATGGAAAAATATTTACCATATTGTTGAGTTGGTTATGAATAAGGTAAACCAAAATCAAATTTAGAAACTTGAATCTAGAACAAGAGCACCCTCATCTAGAGTAATATTCCCATGAAAAATGGAAGGTGGTCAACCATATATAGTAGAATCCATAGATAAAGGGGGAATTTTATAATCTTTATCATTCACTTTACGTTCTTTAATAGGTGAAAATGTAAAATCAATAAAACCCCAATAATCCTTGAGATTAGTACAAGATGTAGATGAAGAAGAATTTTTTAATGGAATTGTAGGCATAATCAATAGGTTAGAAGGAACTAAAATATTTTATTTCTTAACTAATTGACAATATTGATGCTTATTACCATCAACTGTGAAGAAAATTATATCATTATGAATGAACTTCAAATCCTAATTGAGTGAGATGGCACAACACCCATGGAATATATCTAAGAATGACCCAAAATAATTTTATACATAAAATAATCAAGCAATGCATGGAAAGTAGTATTAACCATAATAGGTCCAAGAGTAATGGGAAAGGTAATAAATCTAAGAGACTTGCAACCCACATTATCAAACCTTGTAATTGTGAGTTTAGATATAGTAAATTGGTAGAGACAAATTTGATTATAGCTAATAATCCTTTGCTACAAATGTTTAAACCAAATCCATTATCAACTAAAGTTTATTTTTCAAATATTTATATATTTAACTCCAATATATATTAGGATTAATGTACTAGTAACTTGAATTCCTATGTATAATGTTGTTTTCTCCAAATACCATATACAAGGAATAGATTTTGATCTAGAACTCTTATTTTAATATTTTTAAATTAAAATCATTGATCAATTAGACACATTAAAATGATAAAATATCAATTTGGAGATTATTAGAACCCTCAAAATTCCCTTAGAAAGTGATAAAATAAACTACAAAGTTTTACAATGTCATACTTAAGAAAAATAAAAAGGGTAAGAGGTGAAAACGCTTAAGGATGTTAGATCTTTGGGCTACAAATGAAGATATGGAAGTAGTTGGGATATTACTATAATGACATTGAATAAGGAGATCGTGGTAAAAGGTCAACAACAAAAGTTACATTGGGAAGAGTGGAGCATATTGTCATTAGTTACATTGGGAAAGTAGTGCATATTGTCATTAGTTGGTTTATATCTTGGATACATATTTCAATGAAAAATGTGTATAGGTGTACATTTGTGCACTATGGTTTTGGTGGCCACTAGATGAAATGGCTTGGTGGTTTCTATTGCCACATGAAATTACACCATGCTGAACGCAGGTTCAACATTTCAATGACACAATGGAAATGACCTCAATCTGTGGGACCTTGCAAGTTGAGATAAAGTCTTTGGGGAAGGTCGGCTTCCTCTTCTAATCAAAGTGCAGATGTGTTGATCCAACCCAACACATAGAAACCTACCACTACCCTACTCTAACCAAATCATAGGGGAAAAGGGACATAAGGAATGGAAAAAAGGGGAAAGAGGAGGTGATACACCAAGATTAGAAATGTTTCTTCCTATTTGTAATTGCACAAAATTTCAATAAAATGACTAACTAATTTCACATAGTTCTCTGTTTCACTAGTTTTATAAGAGGGTGTGAAGGCTAGTACCTGAAAAATCTTAAAAGGGGTGCAAATTACCCATATTTAACACTTACAGTAGATTAGTGCGCTCATATAACCTACAAAGATGATGAAAAATCATACATGCATAGAGGTATCAAATATTACACAAGATGCAAGCATAAAGAAGAGGTAAAAGTAATGATTTTATTAACACAAAGGCATAAAATCTAATTTTACAGTTGTAGAATATAAAAGTTGCATAAGTGTGCTAGAGAAAATCTAGGGAAGAACCCTTACAATGAGCAAAAAAGTGTCTTATATAATTTGCAAGTTGTAGGAGAGAGATAGGGCCTGTGATTGGATAGGAAACCCTAGCCAAAACCCTACAAATCAAGTGCAAATAGGTGTCCAAGAAAATAAAACAGATTTGGAATTTTCAACCTTTGGTGCAAAAGTCTAATTAGGTCCCGAAACCCTGACAGGAACCAACAAGAAGCAATGGGAATTCAAGAGAAGAAGCCTTGAATGGATTAAGACCTTTTGGACCTTAGGTCCAAAAGTTTCATCAAGACCCGAATTCCTGATGGGATTGAAAGGAGGAAGGAAGAGAAAGAGAAAACTTGATCGGGATTAGGTATCTTGATCGATTTTGGACCTTTGTTTGGTTAGGACCTGAAGTCCCAACAAGATTGAAGAGAATATGTCAATCAGGATCAAGAATCTTGATTGGTTTTGGATATTAAGATTTAAGGTCTAAAAGTCCAATTAGGACCTGAAGTATCAATGGGATAGAAACCAAAAAATATAGGCATTTTTTTTATTGAAAATGAACCTACCACATGGCAACATTTTGTGCTCCACAAGAAAAAGAGGGGCCCACCCGAAGGGATTAGTGGACTGGAAAAAACGTGCCATGTGGCAAAGTTTTGCACCTCGGTGGGAACAAACCAAGCAAATTCAAAGAATGTTGTAGATTCATGAAAGGGATGACGCATGGCATTATTTCTCTACATCTATGGAGCGAGAAGGGACCCATCGAAAAGACTTTGTGAAATCGTGAAAAATTTGTCACATGGCATGTTTTCTATGCCTCTGCGGGATGAGAGAAAGGCTTAGCAAAAGAAGTGGTCAATGTATAGAAAATATGCCACGTGCGATCATTTTTTTGCTTCTATGGTCCAAAAAGGGATTTGGGAAAAATCCTAGCGGGGTCACGGAAGGGATGCCATGTGGCATCATTTCTGCACATTCGTAGAGTGAAGAAAGAGTGGGCAAAAAAGGTTGGTTGATCCGTAGTAAGGATGCCATGCAACATCCTTTCCACGCTTCAATGGAAGAAAGAAAAGTAATGCAAAATTGGAATGTGGGCTCGTGGAAAATATGCCATGTGGCAGGTCTGTGCATTCGTCAAAACAAGATGGACCCACCAAAAAAGGTCATGGAAAGTTACAACATGGGAAACTTTCTACACTTCCATGAGGAAAATTGAAGGTTTTCACTAAGGGATGAGGGCTCACAATAATTTAAAATGAAGGTCTCATTGGGACCTGAACTCTTAATGGGATGGAACCTGAAAAGAGAGTAGGAGGCGAGAAAGAACTTGGACTTAGTCTAAATGTTCGGTCGAGACCCAAAGTTCTGATTGGACAAAAGAAGGAAAGAAGGGAGTGGAATTGGGAGAAAGAAAAGGACATGGACCTTAGTCCAAGTGTTTTTTTGAGACCTAAATCCTTGATCGAACAAAAGAGGAGAATAGAAGAAGGGAAAATTGGGAGAACACGAACATTTGGACTAAGTCCAAATGTCTTTTTGGGGCTCGAATCCCCAAAAGGACCTAAAGGAAAAATAAAGAAGGGGAAAAGACTAACTTTTGGACATTTTGTAAAAATGGGTTTTTGAGTACAACTTGGAAAAGGTGCAATACAACTACCATAGGAGCTTTTAGGCATAATGAATCATTTAGGATATCTTAGATTGATTTTTTATTATGGAAAATTATAGAAAAGAGGGGTGGAACAAAGTGTTGATATCTTAATGACTTATGTGGGATGATTTCTTGCTAATCATGGAATTTAGGGGCCTTATCAATCCATTGGGAATAGAGTCATAAGGGAACCTCAAAATTGGCTTGCCTCAAAAAATAAAACATGTGTAGGTTTTCACTTGGAGGAAAAAAAGGGGCACATAAGAACATACATTCCCTTAAGGAGAATGCAGGGTGTGTAAACACACTTCTTGGAAAGAGAAAATAACTAAACTAATATATACATAGAAGCTTGAACAGTATAGGTTTGAGATGAATTCCATTAATTGGGATTGGAAGAGTCTCACCATTCAACCTAGAGAGATGAAAAGCATTGGCCTCCTTGCAGTTGGTGATGACATATGGGCCACTCCATATGGTATCAAAATTTGTATTCCTTCCTACTTTGGCTCTGTTAGCATCCCATTTCACCACCAAATCTCCCTCTTGGAACACTATGTGGATTTCCTTCTTGTCAAAATTTATCTTGACCTATGCTAGATGAGTCTCTAGGACTTGCATAGCCTTGATCCTTGTTTATTTTAGCTCCATTAACTCGGCTAGCCTCACTATCATAGCATCATTTTCCTCTAATTATAGTTGTTGTGCTAACTCAAGAGAGGGAAATTCAAATGATAATGGTAACCTTGATTCCCTTCCATAAACTAGCATGAAATGTGAATTGACAATTTCTCTCTTGGGAGTGATCCTATCAACCCAAAGGTCTATCTTTAGCTTGCTATACCAAGCTCTCTGATTGTCTTCAATAATTCTTTTGATTATCCTAGTGAGGTTTTTGTTTGAATACTCAACTAGGCCATCACCTTGAGGGTAATAATTTGATGAATTTTTCAAATATATACCATTCCTAACTGCCTAATCAAGGATTTGAGTACTAACAAAAACCTTGGCATCATGAGAGATGATGGTGGAAGGGGTACCAAACCTTGTCATAATTCCATCAAGGAATTCTAAAACTAAAGAATTGGTGGCATCCTTTAGGGAAATTTCTTCTATCTACCTGGTGAAGTAGTCTATGGCTACCAAGATCCATTTATGTCCAACACTAGATGGTGGATTTATCATGCAAATAAAATCTAACCCCCACTATGTGAATGGTTGGTGAAAGGATAGAGAAACAAAACTTTACTTCCTAGAGAAGAAAGCGCATTTTTGCAAATTATCACCCATTCATGAGAATCGTTGAACATAGTTGGCCAATAATATTCAACCCTCATAATATTTTTAGTAGTAGTCCTTGCAGAAAAATGGCCACCTGAAGGACCATCATAGAATTCCTCTAGCAATCTATTGACTTGATATGGCTCTACATTTTAATAGGACCCCATTGAGATCCTTTTTGAAAATTATAGCATCCACTATGACATAGGGGATGGAATGCAACCTAAAATGTCTTCTTTTGGTCCTATTTAGACCTGGAGGATATCTACCATCTTATATGAAGATGGCCTTTCCAAGTGTTTTGAGTATTTATGTTGAATACTTGCGGTTCTTGTAACATCAAAGCGACCTCTATAGGAATACCCAATACTGAGATAATATTTTGACACAATCCCTTGCCTCTTACAAGCTTCATGATCTTAATATTGATGTCATATTTCATAAATTTAGTGATCTGTCTAGCTCTTTTTTCACTGGTATCTCTGCTTAACAAAAATTCTTTGATGCTAGCATTGGGGAACCATTAACTAGATTTTATTATTAGAAAAAATGTGTCTAAAAATTTTCAATGACCTAATAGCAGCAAGAGCTTTCTTCTCAACATAGCTATATTTGGTCTCATATTCTTTGAGCCCTTCATTGAAGAAGGCAATTGGTTGCTCCATATATTCATTATGTAGTTGTGTTAATATACTTGTTTCTCCTCCCAAAGAATGGAGAATGAAATCCTTATATAATTTAATCACCATATCTGGAATAGTAGGCCTTACAACTAGTCTAATATGTTGCTCTCTTTTTTAATAAGGGTTAGAATATCAAATTAGGCACCAATTAATGTAAGTCTATTAGCATGCTTGTTTTGGTTTCTAGGGATAGTTTGGATGTCAAAACCATCAAAACACTTAATTAAATCCCAAACCCTATATTTTCTCTAATTTCTAACTTGGTGAACAACTAATTTACTATCTCAAAATACCTATAAATTTCTATTTATTTTTTCTGCAAGGTGGAGACCTTGGACTAAGGCTTCATACTCAACTACATTATTAGTGCAACTAAATTGAAGCCTGGAAGAAATAATATTTCTCCTTAATTGGAGATACTAACATTACACCAACACCTTCACCATTCTTGTTCCTGGAGCCATAAAAAATAACTTCCATAACCCCTCTAGGTCCTCTTAAACTTTTATGAGGTTAGGGATAAGAGTGTCTTTGTCATGAATGTAGTAAGTGCTAAGACCAGTCTCCTCTGCTTCAACAAGTGGTTCAAATTGAAATGTATTAACCCATACATCCAACAAGCAATCAGGAACCTCCTCTATAAAAGTAGTAGGCTCATGAACAAAACACTCATCCACTTGGTCATACAATGTGCAATTCATGTTTATGGGACTAAGACTATAGGGTTCAATATGTCTTTTGCAATTGGTTTATCCCTAATGATCACTTTGGTACCACACCTAGTCTTGAATAGAATATGAGACCAATTAGAAGATAGGTATCCGCCTATCTTAGCAATGAAATCTTTGTAAGAAAATTTGCAATGCAAAAAATAGAGAAAAATAATAAGCACAACTTTAACACAGTATTTACATGGAAAACTTGGTAAAATTATACCAAGAAAAAGACAAGAGAAAAGATCATTCATATTTTATTTCCCAAGAAATTTGCAATTACAACAATCTTCTAAAAAAATTATAGAAAACATGACTCCAACAAAGTATAAGAAATTTGAGTTGTTGAGTCCTTGTTGAACAAAACTTTACAAAAATAGAAAGTATGACTCATACAACTACATGTCAAACATTTGGAAAAACTGCCAAGAATAGAGTCCCAATTTTTTTTTGGCATTGCCAAAAATGCCTTTGACATGGTTACTGCTACCTATTTTAGCTACCAGTTCAAACAAGTAGAGTTGTTTATGTTTTACAAAGTGAAACAAAAGGTACATTCTACTCTACTATGTTATATCCATGCACATGAAAAAATTATCAAAGGATTGCATTATTACATTATGCAAATGCATACAATAGAGAAGAGAGTGAACATTTGTTGTAAAAAAGTAGTCTTTATTGATAAACATAAATGTATGGTGTCCCACACAAGCCATGGGACTAACTTTTGAATGCAAATAAAGGAAAAAACTATACATTTATAGATACAAGAAAGAAAGAATGCATATATAAAGAGAGAGGATGCATCATTGCCTGCATGATGAATCTCGATTGAGTTTCCTTTGCATCAGTTTCAGTCCCTCCTGCTTATCCAACCTCCAGTTGTTTCTTGCACTGTTGCTCCAAGAATTCCTACATGTGTGAGAGAGAGTTGGTTAGAGCAATGAAAGATCACCAATCAATACATATGCAAACATCCATAAACATATAGCCTGATCATCATAAGCATCAAAATAGTTTGCATACCATAGATGTCCAGGAAAATAGAAAGGCTATCAAAACATCTATCATATGCTCTATTTTTATCAACATGTTTTCCCATTGGACAGGTATAGGTGAGATATTTGTTGTTGTTTTGTTTCATTGATCACAACATGTGGAGTGAAATGGGCTCCCACAAGGGTTGGGCCCAACATGTTTCCCTCTGGTTTCTTTAGAGAGGGATAGTTTAATTTTATATCACCAATGTAACCCTTGAAGATAAGTTTCATTAATCATGGTGATACTGATAAAGAATAGATATCTTATTAATAGTAGTTCTCCCATATTAATAATGATACTCCTTACCAATAGGAACATGACACAAAACTAGTTTGCAAAGATTCCATGATGTTTGCAGTATTAAATTCATAAGTACAGAGTCATCATATTTGTGAAACAGTGAGTACTATCATGAGCTATCATGAGCTACATGGAGTAATGGTTAAGGCCACCATGTCAATGTGCTATTCCAAAGAGCAATGCATAAGAATTCATATGGAAATCATACAACTGTTTGAAGGTATCCACTGAGCAAGACAAAGGAGAAAGATATTTTTTGCAATGTAAGCTACATGGACAGTTTAATACAGTTCCCAATCCTTATGCTCAGCTTTAAAGGCAATATTAACACATTGGTGCAAAGACTAACTAAGATGTATTTTCTATCATCATTGTATAAAGCAGTGAAGTATATGTACTAGGCTCAGTGTAATGCAACAAGGTGAATACAAAATTGTTATCAACATTGTTACATGCCAAAGAGGGAGGGTTTTAAAGTAAGTGCAAGATTCATAGTGGAGATTACTACAAAGTTATTTTCCATTGTAGTAATAAAGATAGAAACTCTTTCAAGTTTTGATAACTACAAGTATTGGGGCTTATAGTAGAAGTTTTTACTTCTAAATACATTCATAAGTTGCAAATTTAATGGGGAATGTTTGTGATAATGTAAAGGTTTCCTCAAAAAAATTAGAGCGTTATGTCCATTTAGGGGAGACATGGTGAGAACTGTGTTTCAGTTCTATTGGTTGTTCTGGAAGTACTTGTGACTAAGAATCAAAAGGTCTTTCCATTTCTAAATAATGTATCTTCCCTTATGGGTGAAACAAAAAAGTCCTAATTTTGGACAGGAGATTTTTATTGCAAATAGTAGAGCATAAGAGGATGATGTTGAATCTATTTCAGGGTAATGATGCTCATATAGTTTGGTAAAATCTTGTAAAGGAAACTGAAAATCTTGAAGATCTTATTGCAACATACAGGAGACCCAAAGACAACATTTTCAAATCCATAAAGTATGGTAGAATCATGCAATGATAGTGCACAAGGTTGTAATAAGTGATCTTAGTCTTCATGATTTTTCGCCAGAGAGGGGCAATCTATTTGTCACTTGTATATGGAGTAAGAAAAACCAGAGCAAAGAGGAGGGTTTTTCCCTTATTTTTTCAGAAAGTGTAAAATCAAACCCTTGGCCATGAAGCAAAATAGAGGATCCAAAAGCTAATACTCTAAGAAAAATGAAAAAAAACAAGGTTATAAGCTACGGCCTATTGAAAAATGCACACAGAACGTTTCAAATTTAAAAAAACTTGCAAACCCAGAAAACTGAATACTTTGGAGACAAAGCCATCACCAAAAAGAGAAAGATGGAAGAGATTTTTCCACAGTTAGGCAAGAAAGAACCAAACACCTACAGATATATGGGTCGCGGCCATGGGAGAAATGAAAATGAAAATGCACAAAGAAACACAAGGAGATCCATCATTTATTTTGCATATGAGCTCTAATTGAGAGAAGTACAGAAAATTAAGGATATATTCATCATTTTCTCATTAATGGAGCTCGAAACAACATTATTTACACAGAAAATCAAAAGTAATTCATCAAGGTTTTTATAGACAGAGACTTACCCAGTTCGGCTTCCATATTTTCTTCAAATTCTGCTAGTTTCAGAGGCTCTTACAACTAACCATGGCAACACCCAATAGATGAAAGGTTGCAAAAATTAAATGAGAGCCATGGTTTTGCCTTTAGGTTTTTTACCCTAAAGCACGTGCCCATAGGACTTAAGGCATTTTTTCCTTTCATTTTATTTTTTGCAAATGCAAACTAATATGTCGTGGGTTTTCATGCCTAGTGAACTTTATGAACCCCTTGTATATGCTAAGTGTAGATGCCTTCATAACTTATGTTATTTTTGCATTTGGATTTCACATAGGTCGATTAGAGCCCTTATTCTTTTGCAATCACTTTCAAATGTAAAACATTTAGCTAAGTGGTGTAGCTGTAAGCCACTTAATTAAGTGTTATTTAAATGCAAAATAAGGTGTATTTGTGTCTAGATAAGTCATACCCTTTATTTTTGCAACTTATTTGAAAATGTAAGAAACATTAATTTAAGTGATGTTATTATAAATCACTTTGGTGCCACACCTAGTCTTGAATAGAATATGAAACCAATCAGAAGATAGGTGGGCAATGAACTCTTTGTAAGAAAATTTATAGTGCATAAAATAGAGAAAAACAATAAGCACAACTTTAACACATTATTTGCATGGAAAACCTAGTAAAATTATACTAAGAAAAAACCACGAGAAAAGATCTTTCATATTTTATTTCCCAGGAAATTTGCAATTACAAAAATCTTCTAAACAAATTATAGAAAACATGACTTCAACAGAGTATAAGAAATCCAAGTTGTGGAGTCCTTGTCGAACAAAACTTTCCAAAAATAGATTGACTCTTACAACTACATGTCAAACATTTGGGAAAACTGCCAAAAAATAGAGTCCCAAAAAAATTCTTAGCATTGCCAAAAATGCCTTTGACGTGGTTACGGTTACCTATTTTAGCTACCAGCTCAAATAGGTAGAGTTGTTTATGTTTTACAAAGTGAAAAAAAAGGTACATTCTACTCTACTATGTTATATCCATGTGCATAAATAAATTATCAAAGGACTACATTATTACATTATGCAAATGCATACAACAGAGAAGAGAGTGAACATTTGTTGTAAAAAAGTAGTCTTTATTGATAAACATAAATGTATGGTGTCCCACACAAGCCGTGGGACTAAATTTTGAATGCAAATAAAGGAAAAAACTATACATTTATAGATACAAGAAAGAAAGAATGCATATATAAAGAGAGGGGACCCATCATTGCCTAAATGAAAAATCTCGGTTGAGTTTCCTTTGCATCGGTTTTAGCCCCTCTTGCTTATCTAGCCTCAAGTTGTTGCTTGCCTTGCTACTCCAAGAATTCTTGCATGTGTGAGAGAGAGTTGGTTAGAGCAATGAAAGATCACCAATCAATACATATGCAAACATCCATAAATGTATAGCCTAATCCTCATAAGCATCAAAATAGTTTGCATACCATAGATGTCCAGGAAAATAAAAAGGTTATCAAAACATCTATCATATGTGATTTTTTTATCTAACATGTTTGCTCACTGTGCAGGTATAGGTGAGATCTTTTTTGTTGTTTTGTTTCATTTGATCACAACATGTGGAGTGAAATGGGCTCCCACAAGGGTTGATCCTAGCATGCTTCCCTCTGGTTTCTTTAGATAGGGATAGTTTAATTTTATATCACCAATGTAACCCTTGAAGACAAGTTTCATTAATCATTGAGATATTGATAAAGAATAGATATCTTATTAATAGGAGTTCTCTCATATTAATAATGATGCTCCTTACCAATAGGAACATGGCAAAAAACTAGTTTGCAAAGATTCCATGATGTTTGTAATTTTAAATTCATAAGTATAGAGTCATCATATTTGTGAAACAATGAGTACTATCTAGAGCTATCATGAGCCACATGGAGCAATGGTTAAGGTCACCATGTCAATGTTCTATTCCAAAGAGCAATGCACAAGAATTCATATGTAAATAATACAACTGTTTGAAGGTATCCACTGAGCAAGATAAAGGAGAAAGATAATTTGTGCAATGCAAGCTACATGGACAGTTTAATATAGTGCCCAATACTTATGCTCAGCTTTAAAGACAACATTAACACATTGATGCAAAGAGTAACTAAGATGCATTGTCTATCATCATTGTATAAAGAAATGAAGTATATGCACTAGGCTCAGTGTAATGCAACAAGGTGAATACAAAATTGTTATCAACATTGTTACATGCCAAAGAGGGAGGGTTTTAAAGTAAGTGCAAGAGTCATAGTGGAGATTACTACAAAGTTATTTTCCATTGTAGTAATAAAGATAGAAACTCTTTCAAGTTTTGATAACTACAAGTATTGTGGCTTATAGTAGAATTTTTTACTTCTAAAGACATTTGCAAGTTACAAATTTAATGGGGAATGTTTGTGATAATGCAGAGGTTGCCTCAACAGAATTAGAGTGTTATGTCCATTTAAGGGAGACATGGTGAGAATAGTGTTTCAGTTCTGTTGGTTGTTTTGGAAGTACCTGTGACTCAGAATCAAAAGGTCTTTCCATTTGGAAATAATGTATATGCCCTTATGGATGAAACAGAAAATTCCTCTAAATTTTGGACGAGATTTTTATTGCAAATAGTAGAGCATAAGAGGATGATGTTGAATCTATTTCAGGGTAATGATGCTCATATAGTTTGGTCAAATCTTGTAAAGGAAATTGAAAATCTTGAAGATCTTATTGCAACATATAGGAGACCCAAAGAGAACATTTTCAAAGCCATAAAGTATGGTAGAATCATGCAATGATAGTGCACAAGGTTGTAATAAGTGATCTTAGTCTTCATGCTTTTTTTCCATAGAGGGGCAATCTATTTGTCACTTGTATATGGAGTAAGAAAAACCAGAGCAGAGAGGAGGGTTTTTCCCTTATTTTTTCAGAAAGTGTAAAATCAAACCCTCGGCCATGAAGCAAAATAGAGGACACAAAAGCTAATGCTCTAAGAAAAATGAAAAAAGGCCAGGGTTATAAGTTGCAGCTTGTTGAAAAACTCACCCAAAACATGTCAAATTTAAAGAAACTTGTAAACCCAGAAAACCAAATGCTTTGGAGACAAAGCCATCACCAAAAAGAGAAAGATGGGAGAGAGTTTTCCACAGTTAGGAAAAAAAGAACCAAACACCTACAAATATATGGGTCGCGGCCATGGGAGAAATGAAAATGAAAATGCACAAAGAAACACAAGGAGATCCACCATATATTTTGCATATGAGCTCGAAATCAGAGAAGTACAGAAATTTCATGATATATTCATCATTTTCTCATTAATGGATCTCAAAACAACATTGTTTACATAGAAAATCAAAAGCATTTCATCAAGGTTTTTACAGATAGAGACTTACCCAGTTCGACCTCCACATTTTCTTCAAAATCTGCAAGTTTTAGAGGCTCTTACAGCTAACCATGGTAGTGCCTAGTAGATGAAAGGTTGCAAAAATTAAATGAGAATGAATGAGAACTATAGTTTTTCCTTAAGGGTTTTTACCCTAAAGCACATGCTGATAGGACTTAAGGCATTTTTTCCTTTCATTTTTTTTTTTTCAAATGCAAACTAATATGCTATGGGTTTTCATGTCTAGTGAACTTTATGAACCCCTTGTATATGCTAAGTGTAGATGCCTTCATAACTTATGTTATTTTTGCATTTGGCTTTCACATAGGTCGATTAGAGCCCTTATTCTTTTGCATTCACTTCAAACGTAAAACATTTAGCTAAGTGGTGTAGTGTTAAGCCACTTAATTAAGTGTTATTTAAATGCAGAATAAGGTGTATTTGTGTCTAGATAAGTCATACCCTTTATTTTTGCAACTTATTTGAAAATGTAAGAAACATTAATTTAAGTGATGTTATTATAAATCACTTTATTAGTGTTTTGTGTATGCAAGATAGTGGTGTGTTGAACACACCGAAGGTATGATTCAAAGAATTTTGGATACATGGTTGATTAATAATGACTCGTGCCAAGCATGTAGGGAATTTGGAGGAGATTGACCAACGGGTGGAAAGCATGAAGGTTGTTTTTTACTGGGTTTTTTAAGGGAATGAGAGCATCAAGGAACAGTTTCTCATGCTTTTATGATGGGTAAGGACAAGGCTTGACATTTCTTCACTTTGGAGTCATTTTGGAGGGGTTTTGGGTGCTTTATTTTTGGATTTTCTATTGCATACGATCAGGAAGCTTCTAGAAGTATGTGTGTGGGGCAAGCTTCAAAAAAGCATAAGTAACTTCAAACATGGGTTTTGGAAGTTAGTTGTTTCTTCTTTTCAACATGTATGATGGCTTATTTTGGAGCTCTTACAGGAAAAAAATAGTATTGTAATCTAGCCTCAAGCATGTACAGAGTTAGTAACACCTTTATTATCAATGAAATTCAACATTTTTACCTTCTTAGAAGTTGTTTCATAGTGTGCAGTGTTTGATTGATGAATGTTCTTGTGAATTTTGATAATTCATTTAATGTTTGTCTCATTTTAGCACCTTTAGGCAGAAGAAACATATGTTTTGTAGGTTGTAAGTTGTGCATTGGTTCAATAGTTATATTAGTTGTAGAAACTCTTTTCCTTCAAAAGTGACAAGTGAACCAAGCCTCCTTGCAAAACACTTATGCATTAATATGTTAAAATATCTAAGTTGTGTGTTAAAACAACAGTATAGGTCTGAGAAATCAAATTTGGTGTATCACCATAGGGTTAGTTTCATTTTCATGTTTCCTTCTTACTCTATCCTCAGAAAACCATTAGTTTAGCAGTATTTTAGGTGACACCATAAGAGTTAGCTTACTCTAGAAGTTCATTCCAAGTTTAGGTGACCCACAACCTAGGAATGTTCTCATGTTCCTCCAAAGTGCTAAGTTTTGAAACTTATCAAGGGTGCAACTTTAGGATGCAATAGTTACCTATGATAAAATACCTTTAGCGTGCAGGGGGGCTATGACAGCCCCCTTGGGACCCCCCGTCACTGCTGGAATAACAATAAAACTGACTTCATATTGCAACAATCTCCCACTTGAAGTCAAATTCCTCTCTTGCAAATAAATCCTCATATTGAAATACTGATGCCAATGCTACCAATCATCAAGTAACATACAAAATATCGACAAATGGGCTTCATCAAAATATCTGTTGGATTACATCAATTTGTATCTTGGCCAAAGATATTTGTCCTCCTTCCACCACCTCACGTACAAAGTGATATTGAATATCAATATGCTTTTTTTTGCATTATATGTTGAGTTCCATGCTAAGTGTAAAGTACTTTGGTTGTCACAATGCAACACCATGTTATCCTACTTTATGTACAATTCACCCAAAATTTTATGAAGCCAGATCGCCTCCTTTCTAGCTTGTGTTGTTGACATATATTAAGCTTCAATAGTAAACAATGCCACCACTGTATACAACTTTGATACCCAACTAACTGCACCTCCGACTAAAGAGAAAACATAAATTGTAGTGGACTTTCTCTTATCTCTATCTCCACCAAAATCTATATCCACATACCCATTAACCTTAAGACTACTCCCATAATAACTAATAGCAGCATCAAAAGTGCCTCTCAAATACCTGAGAATCCACTTCATAGTCATCCAATGTTCAATACTTGGATTTTCCATGTAACAACTGACTACTCCCACTGCTTGTGCAATGTCTAGTCTAGTGCATACCATGGAAAATATAAGACTACCAACTACTAATGAGTACTATACATGCGACATTTGTGTCTTCTTTGCTTTTGTGCTAGGGAACTGTTTTGAAGATAATTTAATATAAATAGGAAATGGCATACTAACTTGTTGTGCATTTTTCATATTGAAGCGTTGCAAAACCTTATCCACATAATTTTTTTGTGACAACCATATCTTCCTATTATTTCTTTTTCTATGTATCCTCTTACCAAGAATCTAATTTTATCTACCTAAGTCCTTCATCTCAAACTCCCTAGCAAGCCGAGCTTTCAAATGGATGATTTTATTCATGTTGAGACATGTTACCAACATATCATCAACATGTAGAAGCAAAATAATAAAATTTTCATCATCATAGCTATGAAAATAGGCACAATGATTAGCCTCACATCTGCTAAAACCCAAACTCATCATGAAGGAATCAAACCGCTTATAGCAACACCTTGGTGCCTATTTTAAACCATACAACAATTTTCTCAACCTACAAACAAGATTCTCCTTGTCTCTTTCCTCAAAACCTTTTGATTGTTGCATATAAATATCCTCCAAGAGATCACCATGCAAGGTCATTTTTACATCTAATTTTTCTTACTCTGAATCAAGGCTAGCAATTAGAGCTAAAAAAACTCTACTAGTACTTAACCATACAATAGGTGAAAAAATTTCATCAAAATCAATACCAAAATTTTGTGCATAACCCTTAGCCATCAATCGAGCTTTATACCTCTCCAAATTATCATTTATGTCCCTTTTCAATTTGAATACCCACTTGTTCCCAATAGCTTTTCACATTAGGAAATGATACAAATTTCCATGTCTTGTTCTTATGAAGATCTTTCATCTCCTCTTCCATGGCAACTCTCTACTTGCTTGCACATTTAGATTCATAAGCTTCTTGATATGAACTAGGTTCACCAACATCATTTAGCAATGCATAAGTAGAATTATAGATAGGAGAGTACCTTTCAGGTGCTTTGGATACTCTAGTGGATCTCCTTATAATGGGTAATATATAACCCTATGGAAAATTTGGTTGTTGTTCACCTTGTTGATTTTCATATAGTACCTGTAGATTATCATCATAACTTTCCACCTCAACTGGAATAACCTTTTTACTTTGTTGTTCTTTACCTCTTTGCATTGATTTTTCATTAAAATAAATATCTCATCTAACTATAACCTTGTGGGCAGTAGTATCCCACAATTTGTACCCCTTTGTACCTTCTACACAGCCAAGAAAAATACACTTTGTGGACTTCACGCCCAACTTATTCCTAGATTCTCTTTAGGAATATGAGCATAAGCATCAAAACCAAATACATGAAGAAAGGAATAATCAACAGGTTTACCTATCCATACTTCTTCAAGGATTTTATTTTCAAGAGTTGTAGTGGGTGATCTATTGATCAAGAAACATGTAGAAATAGCCTCTACCCAAAAGTTTTGCTCTTAACCAACAATTCTCAACATACATCTGGCTCGCTCCATAATTATACATTTCATGCATTCAAAAACACCATTTTGTTGTGGTGTCCTAGAAACCATCAATTTCCTTGCAATACCAAACTCACTTCAAAACTGGTTAAACTCTCCTAAACAAAATTATACTTTGTTATCTATTCTTAGACATTTTATATTATTACCCTTTTGATTCTCTACCAAATCTTTAAACTTCTTAAAATAAGAAAACACTCTAGACTTCTTCTTGAGAAGATAAATCTGCACCTTACAAGAATAATCATCTATAAATGAAACAAAATATGATGAACCCACAATAGATTTAACAGTAGCTTCCCAAGTATTTGAATGAATTAATTTTAACACATCTTTACTTCTGGTAGTACTTCTAGAAAAAACTTAGTCTATTCTATTTTCCAAACAAATATTGTTCACACAAATTTGAATCTTTACATTTGGCACTTGGGAGAATATTTGTATTTAATAGTACCTTGAGACCACATTCACTCATATGGCTTAGTCGTTGATGCCAGGTTGATATTGATTTTTTTTCTTCATTAAATGCCACTGCAACTTCTCCATTGTTAGTTTCCCCAACTAGCCTATAGAGATTTCCTACCTTTTCTCCCTTTAGCACAACCAACACACCCTTTTCTACCTTGAGACAACTATTTTCACCACTGAATTGGTAACCTTGTTCATAAAAAACTCCATGAGAAAATAAATCTCTTTAATCCTAGTACATGTCTAACATGCAGCTGAATAGTCCTTACCATTCCATGAAACATCTTGATTCTTATGTCACCTTCACCAATAGCTTCACAAGGGTTGTCATTTTCCATGCAAACCATGCCTCCATCACATTACTGATAAGAATAAAAATACTCTCTATGTGGATTCGTGTGAAAAGAGGCACCAAAATCAAGAATCCAAACATGAAGTAAAGAGCCTCTCAAGTTAGCAGTTAATACCTCTCCGTCTTCCAATTGTGGTTGAACTTTTGTTGTGTTTGCCTCAGATGCCTACAAAGTAAAATTTCCTTTGCTTGCTTTAGCAGCCTGCAATCCTTTTTGACATGTCTATTTCTTCCACAATTCCAAAATTTTACTCTTTTTTGCCCCTTGGATTTAGACCTGGTTTTTCCACACTCAATATTTCCTCTTTCTTGAGTTCTGCCTCTTACAATTAGGGCTTCATTAGAAGAAGATCCTTGAGATTTATTTCCCCTAGAATCTTCATAAATTACAATGGACACCACATCTTCAAAGGCCAATTTCCCACTTGGAGTTGAGTTACTAAGAGCCATGACTAGTTGATCCCAAGTTTTAGGCAATGAGCACAATAAAATTGTTACCTTATCCTCTTCTTCAATTTTCACCCCCACTAAATCCAACTCGCTTATTAGTGTCTTAAAAAAATTCAAATGATTTGTGACAAATGAATTGTCATGCGTTCTCAAATTATATAGTTTCCTACGTAATAAATTTTTATTTTCCAATGACTTCATCTCATACAACTTTTCAAGCTTAGTCCACAAGTTATGTGCAATTTTATCCTCTGCAACATTGAATAGTACTAAATCTGCTAGAGATAATTGGATTGTTGCTTTGGCCATTCTATCCTTTTCATTCCAATTTGCATCACTCATGGTTACAGGTTTTGATGCTACCCCTTTGAGAGCTAGGGCACATCTATCCTTCACTAGTAAAGCTTGAATCTTTAGCTTCCATAGAGAAAAACTAGAACCATCAAAATTTTGCACCTCAAATTTGGTAATTGTGCTTCCTGTCATTGTTTACTTCTTAGAAACAAAACTTCTACACAAACAACCTTGATCTAATACCAACTATAAGAAAATTTACAGTGCAAAAAATAGAGAAAAATAATAAGCACAAATTTAACATAATATTTACATGGAAAACCTGGTAAAATTATAGTAGGAAAAAACCATAGGAAATTATCTTTCATATTTTGTTTCTCAAGAAATTCACAATTACTACAATCTTCTGAAAAAATTACAAAAAACGTGACTTCAACATAGTATAATAGATCTGAATTGTAGAGTCCTTGTTGAACAAAACTTTCCAAAAATAGAAAGTGTGATTCAATGTTGACTATCTGTCATTGCTGGAATAACAATAAAATTGACTTCATACTCCAACACTCTTTGGATAAGCATATGAAAAATAAAGTAGGGAGGTCTATGACTAAAATGTCTTACAACATAGTGCAACCAAGGCATGCATGCAAGGTCAATTTTAGATCCTTAATCACTCTTATTGTCTTAACAGTAGTACCATCCAATTGTAAACTCCCTTTGTCACAAGCTCATACTTGATTCCAAGCATATCAATCACCTTGTTGGGCATAACATAATGGCTAGCCCCTAAATCTATCATACAGTTATACACAATGATTTCCAATAATTAAAAATAAATAGAAGGGAGGTGGCTTATTTATTTTACTTGAATTCCCTTCTTCTTTGGGTTACACTAGGCTAATTGATGGAGTAGCTAACTCCTTTTCTGGAACATCACTTGATTGCTTGAGCTTCTATAAATCTTGTTACAACAAATCCCTTTGAGATGAGATAGTCAAATCCTCCCACATTGTGAAATTCAAGTTATGCTTCTTCATCTAATCAACTATATTGAAATGAGGTTAACTAATCTTAGATGAAACCCTTGGAACAAAAAAATCCAATTTTGGTGATTGAATGACTTGAGGTTGTTCTTGTGCTTTGTTACCCTTAACAATAGACTAATCTGGTTGTAGGAAAATTGTCCTCCCTCTTTTTTCATAAATTGTAGCCTCTTGAGATGGTTGGAGGATTGATGATTGTCCAGTTGTGGAAGATGTACCACCCTCCATTACTCTTTTATTATACCTTGTGTTCTGAGATATTGCATCAACAACTATCTAGTTTACACCATAAAAATATTCTTGATGTTATTTGACCAATTTGGAATCTCCTTGCATGTGATCTTGCCTACCGACAATTGCTCATTTTGTATTAAATTATTGTCTTGAAGTGGAGGTTCATTTTGAACCACTAGGGTTTGCACAAATTCTCCATTTTGGAAATCATTCTCTTGATCTAGGTTGTTCTAAACTGGAACTAGGGCCTTTAAATTATTGGCAACAATTCTATTTATATTGTTCAAGGGCTTGGCATAATTCCGTTAATTTTTCCCTTGGTAGGGTTTCCTATTTTGCTGATAATTTTAATTCTGAGGCTAATAAGGTCTATGGCTTTGATATTTTTGTCTCTCTATTACTTATTACCAAAACCTTGCAATAAATTTTTAACTTCATGTAGTTCATTAGAGGTGCAACAAAAATAGATGGTTGAATGGTGGAAGCCATTGGAATAGAATTCAATGTGGGCTACTGAGGAAGAAGCTCAGGAAAGAGAGGCATTGGTGGCCTTGGAGTTATTTTCCCAACTTGTATTAAGAAATTTATTCCCTAATGGAAATGTCATATGCATCTAGTAAAGTTACCCCACCCATAGATTGGATCATAACATCAATATAATTGTTAATAGATCTTAAATTATACATGAATGCATAGTTGGAAGAGGGTTTCACCAAGGTAGGGATTTTATCCTATCTTCTAAAATATGTAGTTGAAATCTCCCATGAATTCATGGGGTGCCTTTTATTATGGTCAACTGCTCTACTAGAGACAAATGATCACTCTTATCTTCAAAGTGCTTCCATAGTTTTTCACCTAACTCATCCCAACTATGAATGGAGTTATATTGCAAACCTCTATACCACTGTAATTCCTCCCCCTTTGGTGAGGTAGCTAGGATTCTAACAACTACATTATCTTTTATAGCATTATGCATAGAAAAAATATTTTCTACATCTAGGATGTGTTCTTCTGGAGTAGTGGATGTTTCACTAGTAAAGTGGGGAGTACTCTTCAAGAAATTAATAGGTATGTTATCTCTCTGGGCTAATACAAGATGACTACTACCATTAAAGGATACAAAACCTTGATTTTTGGAGATATCCATATGGAATAATATTTATTTTTTTCTGAGAAGGATGTGTCCTATTTTGAAACAACCTACCAAATGGAGTTCTAGAATGAGCTCTAGGATATGGGGTTACAACACCTATATTCTCCTTACTGGTGATAAAGAATGTGTATTTATTCTTCTAGATGCAAAAAATGATAGCCCAGTATGTTGGAAAATACCTCTAGAAGATGCTCTTGTTTGAATCCTTGGCATGAATTATGGGTTTGATTTGGAACCAAGACTTATGAGTTGCAACAAAGATAATCCAAATTGAATGCAAAGTCTTACTTGAACACAGAGTCTCTAGGTATTTTGTGAATGCATCTTCAAGGCTAAAAGTTTTGAGAGCATTACCACTCTCTCAGCAGAATAAGATAAAATTCATCAAATTATTCCACCATCTGATGCCAAGAACTATGGTCACAACAATAGAGGAGAACTTGTACTGCTTGAACTTGAATATGTCCCATTGAGCATTCTAGAAATATTGTCACATGAAATTGCACCATGTTGAACATAGATTCAATATTCCAATGTCACAATAAAAATGACCTCAAGGTATGGGACCTTGCAAGTTGAGGTCAAGTCTTTGGAGAAGGTAGACTTCCTCTTCTTATCAAAGTGTAGATGTGTTAGTCCTACCCAACACATAGAAACCCACCACTACCCTACTTTAACCAACTCACAAGGGAAAAGGGATAGAAGGAATGGAAAAAAGAGGAAAGGGGAGGTGATAAACCAAGATTATAAATATTTCTTCCTACATGTAACTTCATAGAATACTAATAAAACCACTAATTAAGTTCACACAATTCTCTATTTCACTATTTTTATAATAGGGAATGAAGGCTAGAACTTGAAAGATCCTAAAAGCAGTGTAGATTACCCACAATTAATACTTACAGTAGATTAGAACACTAATATAACCTATGAATATGGTGAAAATCATATATGCATAGAGGTATCAAATATTGTACAAGATGCAAGCATAGAGAAGAGGTAAAAATAATGATTTTATTAACACAAAGGCATAAGATCCAATTTTACAATTGCATAATGTAAAAGTTGCATAAGTTTACTAAAGAAAATCATGGGAAGAACCCTTACAATGAGCACAAAATTTCCTTATATCATTTGTAGGTCATAAGAAAGAGATAGGGCATGTGATTGGATAGAAAATCCTAGCCAAAACCCTGCAAATTAGGTGCAAACATGTGTCTACCACATAATCCAAGTTGAAAGTCTGTAAAAATATCCCTGATATTCACACCATGCTTGACATTAATGAATTTGCAACTAAAGAACATAAACTCCCACGAAATTCATAGCAAAATCTAGCCAGGAATGGCTCACTGATAGAAAAGTGTCTTGGAGTACATAAAGAGGCGTGGATGCCATCTTGTCCCACCTATAAATGGTAAAACTTACATTTAAGATCATTCATGTATCCCTAAGAATAGAATTTGATAGTTGAGAGAGTTGTTGTAGCATTAATGGAAAAAACATGAAAATTTTGATGAATGTTCAAAATTTTAATAGAATCCTAAAACCCTGACAGATCTTAAGGCAGAGAGAATTAGAGGGCGAGATCATAAATAAAAATAAGATTCAGACTCTCAGGATAAAAGTACAAAATTTTGAAGTCCCAATAAGGAAATAAATTTGGTTCAAGAAAATAAAATGGATCTGGACTTTTGAAACTTTGGTGCAAAAGTCCAATCGGGTCTTGAAATCCTTATAGGAACTAGCAAGAAGAAAGAGGAAGTCAGGAGCAAAAGTCCTGCATGGATTCAAAACTTTTGGATCTTAGGTTCAAAATTTCCATCGAGACTCAAAGTCCTAATGGGATTGAAAGAATGAAGGAAGAAAAATAGAAGACCTAATCAGGATCGAGAATGTCGACCGATTTTGGACCTTAGGTCCAAAACTTCAATCAGGGCTTGAAGTCCCAACAAGATTGAAGAGAATATTTTGATCAATATTGGGAATCCTGATTGGTTTTGGACATTAATATTTCAAGTTTGAATTCCCACACGAGTAGCGTAGTTGGCTTGAGTCTTGGGTATTCTCCCCAAGGTCTCGAGTTCAGCTCTAAGGCTTAAATTTTCCCAATACATGTGGCTTGTGGGCAGTTGTGTGCATCCACAGGGGATTAGTCTCGCCCTAGCTTGCCCTTTCTTCTCCCCAACTTGTAAAAAATTAAGACAAAGGTAAGGTAGGTTGGGCATTGGTTTGGATAGTGGGGATACCCCTATAGCTAAAAACAAACAAAAAAATCAAGGTTTAAAGCCCAATCGGGACTCAAAGTCCCGATTGGGATAGAAACTAAAAAATACTTCTAGGCATTTTTTAATGAAAATAAACCTGCCACATGGCACCATTTCACAATTCCATGAGAAAAAGAGGGGCCCACTTGAAAGGATTGACAAACTGGCAGAAATGTGCCATGTGGCAGCATTTCGCCCCTCTATAGGAAGAAACTAGGAAAAGTGAAAGAAGGTTGCAAACTCGTGGAAAGGATGTTGTGTGGCATTTTTTTCGCACATCCCTGAAGTGGGAAGGGGACCACCAAAAATACTTGGTGGAACTACAGGAAATTTACCATATGGCATGTTTTCCGTGCCTTCATGAGATGGGACAAAGGCATAGAAAAAGAAGTGGCAGACATGGCATCATTTATGTACTTTTGTGAGCCAAAAAGGGATCTACAAAAAACCCTAGCAGGCTCATGAAAAGGATACCACATGGCATAATTTTCATGCATCCATGCAGTGAAGAAAGAATGAGTAGAAATGGTTGATGAATTTGTAGAAAGGATTCCACGAGGCATTTTTTCTCTGCTTCTATGAAAGAAAGCAAAGAAATGCGGAAAAGTAATGTGGGGTCACATAAAAGATGCCACGTGGTAGGTCTTCCATATGTCTACAGGAAGAAGATGGGCCTACTGGAAAAGGTTAGTGAAATGGAAAAAAAATCCATGTGGCGGACTTTGCTCACTTTCATGAGGAAAAGTAAATATTTTCACTAAGGCACATGAGCTAACAAGAATTTGAAAATTAAGGTCCTATTAGGACCCTAAGTTCCAATGGGATGGAAGGAAAAGAGAGTGGGGGTGGGAAAGAACTTGGACTTAGTCCAAATATTTAGTCAAGACCTGAAGTTCCAATTGAACAAAGGAAGGAAAAAAGGGAGTGGAATCAAGAGAAAGAAAGGGACTTGGACCTTAGCACAAGTATCCATTTGGGGCCCGAATCCCTAATCGAACAAAAGAGAAAAATAAAAGAAGGGAAAATTGAGAGAACAAGGACATTTAGACTAAGTCCAAATTTCCATTAGGGCTTGAATCCACCAAAAGGACCTGAAGGAAAAAATAAAGAAGGGGGAAATACTAACTTTTGGGCATTTTGTAAACATGGGTTTTTGAGTAAAACTTAGCAAAGGTGCAATGAAACTACCTGAGGCACTTTTAGGCATAATGAATCATTTAGGAAATCCAAAAAAGATAGGGTGGCACAAAGTTTCGGCAATTTCTTGTTTACTTTTCTCTATGCATTGAGTGTATGAGATAGATCTTTCATAGTATTATATAAGTGAAATACTCTTATGTAGCTAGAATACTATTAGATTGAAAAATATTGAGTGGGTTGTATTTGTGTAATCTTGTTCTTAATTGAAAGGAAGCAAGGTACATGGAAATGCTTCCTAACACTGATCTAAGAGGAGATATGTACAATTTTAATTGTTTTTTAGTTACAATGTGAGATGCACAATAGAGAGATTATTAAAATAACATCACATGCAAGTATAATAAGCTCACAACACAAGATATGTTGGGAAAATGTGTCTCAACCTTGCAATTATATAATGATTTATTGTTGATAGGATGTATATATATTTCCTAGTTATATCAATAGGTGTATACAATGGTATAAGGGGGGGGAGTGGGATGTGTGTAAACAAAATTTTGTTAACTTTTTCAAGAAAATTCTAAACTGGCCGACATAGATTAGATAAATGATACATTGTAAATCTAGACCATTAATTATTAGGTTTTAGATCTAATGTTGGATATTTTGTGGGCATGTCTTGCCCTAGAATGTAATCCTATTTTATGAGGGTGTTGCATTATGGTTTTGGTAGTGAGAGACAGTGATGTATTCTGAGAGTTTGATAGCAGTTGTATTGTCTCTTGATCTTTGAGTGGTGATACTCCAGTGAGAAGCTTGCTCTACAAGTATATTGTAATCTTTGTGATTTACTGAATAATATATTGGGTGGCTTTTAGAGTGTGGTTTTTTTCTCCCTAAAGGGTTTTCTCCACGTAAATCACTGTGTCATGGTATGCAAGATATTTATGTTTATTTTTGTTTAAGTTTTTGTAACTGTAAAAGATCTATAAAAATTTTACAATATTCTCCTCTCAAGATTAGTGTAGGAAGTTTTTTTCCTACCTTAGCTTCCTTACAAGTGGTATCAGAGCCTAATCACCTTTGGTTTCAATTGTGGGTTGTTGGGTTTTTAGAACTAATCCATATTTGAGTGGGAGTTGTGTAGAAGATACTTTGTGATCTTGTTGCAGGAATTTTCAGATGGCAAGTTCATCAGGGAGAATAGAGGTGGATATTTTTTCTCAAAATAATTTTGAAATGTGGAAGTTGAAGATGGAGGATGTGTTAATAGTTCAAGTTCTATGGGATGTTGTTGATGAGAATATTTCAAGGCCTACAGATCCTACTCAGGTTGCTCAATATGATGTTATGGAACATAAAGCCAAGGGTCTAATAATATTGTGTTTGGCAGACTTTGTTTTAATTAATGTCCATGAGGAGACCTCTGCATAGAAACTATGGAAGAAGCTTGGTGAGATGTATCAAGCCAAATATTTAGTGAACAAGATTTTCTTGAGGAAGAAATTGTATTCCTTGAGAATAGAAGAGGTTGGATGAATCACAAACCACCTAGAAGCATTCAATATGTTAGTGGCTTAGTTGGCATCACTTGGTGTCAAAATGGATGAGGAGGAAAAATGTCAGATCTTTCTTTTTTCTTTGCCTAATTCATGGGATTCTCTTGTTATGGCTATTGGGAGTACTATTATTTTGAAGATTGAAGATGCAGTGGGTTCTTTGTTTTCTAAAGAGATGAGGAAGAAGGTATCCATCACTGCCAAGGAGGCCCTAAATGTTCGTGGAATACCTAAGGAAAAAGGAAAGAAGAATGAGAAGCATGAAAAACCAAGTCTAGGGGGAGATCTAAATCTTCTAGAAAGTCCAAATTTATTTGTTGGAACTACAGTAAGCCTGGAAATGTTTGTAAGGAATGCAAAGAAGAAAAGAAGAAGAAAAAGAAGAAATTTGATTATGATTCTGAGTTTGAGAATGAAGATGGTGATGCATTGATTTCAGCTTTGGCAACTTGTGTAGGTAATGATGCATGGTTAATTGGCTCAGGTGTATCTTTCCATATGACCTTTAATAGAGATTGGTTTTCTGAATATGAAGAATTTGATGGAGGTAAAGTGTACTTGGGTGACGATTCTCATTTAGAAATTTTTGGTCGTTGTAAAGTTAAAATCAAGTTTCTTGATGGTAGAATAAAAAGGATTAATGGTGTGTTGCACATCCATGGATTAGCACGAAATATATTATTTGTAAGAAAACTAATAGATGTGGGTGTGCAAGTAGTATTTTCTAATGCAGGGTGCAAGATGGTTAGAGGTACTATGGTGATTACTAGAGGTGTTAGATATGGCACATTGTATAAGCTTGATGCATGCACTGTTGAGTGCAATAGTACTTCTGTGAAAAGCAAGTTTGTGGAAGAAGTGATGATTTCACCTTCAACAGATGGTCATAGCTTTTGGGTACCCAAGGGTGCTCTTTATTTTGAGACAAAGTTACCTCCAAAGAAAACTATGTTATGGAACCAGAGACTTGGCCACATTAGAGAAAAGGGTCTAAGGACCTTGAAAAATAAAAACCTTGTTGAAGGTTTGTCTGATTGTAATCTTGAATTCAATTTTTGTGAGCATTGCATTTATGGAAAACAAAATTGCGTTCAATTTTAGTTGAGTTCTCATAAATCTTGTGGTGTATTGGATCTTATTCTTTCTAATGTGTTTGGTCCTGTAAATGTTCCTTCGATTGGTAAATCCACATATTGTGTTTCATTTTTTATGATTATAGTAGGACATGGGTATATTTTCTAAAGAATAAATTTGAAGTTTTCAGTCGATTTAAAGAATTTAAAGCAATGGTTGAGTTGTAGAACAGAAAGAAAATAAAATGTTTGAGGACTGATAATGGCGGTGAATTTTTATTTAATGATTTTGATAAATTCTATAAAGATTGTGGTATTCATAGACAAAAGACAACTTTATATTCTCCACAACAGAATGGAGTTGCAGAAAGAATGAACAAGACACTGATGGAGAATGCTAGGAGTATGTTGAGTGGTGCTAGCCTAGAACAAATGTTTTGGGTTGAAGTTGTTTCCACTGCTTGTTACCTAATTAATAGGTCTCCTACATCAGCTCTTGTTGATAAGACACCTATAGAGGCATGGTCTTTCATAAACCTTCATTAAGACATCTTAAAGTTTTTAGTTGTGAGGCATATGCACATGTGTCAAAGGAGAAGCAAACAAAGTTGGAGAACAAGGTTGTGAAATTTATCTTCATTGGATACAATTATGGTGTGAAAGGATACAAGCTTTGGGAACCTGTTGCACAAAAGGTAATATATAGTAGAAGTGTTATTTTTAGAGAAACTAAGCCTTCTTTTGTTACAATATTGCAGCCAAAACAAAGTAAACAAGAAGATGTGATTTGATTTCCTTCTACACCTGAGAAAGTTGAATCGAGGCCCAAGGACAGACAAAAAGTTGAGGAGAGCTCATCTAGCTTTGGATCTTCTGAAGAGGAGGAAGAACCTCCAACTCAACTTGTTCATAGATCTACAAGGAATAGACAACCACCTGAAAGGTATACACCTGATGATTGGAGATTATTTTTGCTTTGAATACTAACATGGATGAACCTAGATCTATAGAAGAGGCATTAGGTATGAATGATGCAGAATCCTGGAAGATTGCTATGGATGAAGAAATGGAATCTTTGAAAAAGAATGATACATGGGATCTTGTACCATTGCCTGAAGGACAAAAACCTATTGGTTGCAAATGGGTGTTCAAGAAAAATATTGGTTCAAATGGAAATATTGAGAAATGCAAAGCAAGGTTGGTTGTAAAAGGTTACTCTCAAGTTGAGGGTGTTGATTATGGTGAGATATTATCTCCTTTTGCAAAAATGACATCCATTAGATTTTTGCTTGCTATTGTTGCTGCTTATGATTTAGAGGTTGAGCAAATGGATGTGAAAATTGCTTTCCTTCATGGTGATTTGGAGGAGGATATTTATATGACACAACCATAGCACTACATGGTGAAAGGTAAAAGTAAGTTGGTTTGCAAATTGAAGAAATCTTTGTATGGCTTAAAACAGAGTCCTAAGGATTTGAGAATTCTAAATCAATCATTGTGTGTATTATAAAACTGATGGTGATCATTTCCTATTTATTGCACTATATGTTGATGATATGTTATTTGTTGGCAAAGGGAAAGGTGTGATTTCATAACTGAAATCTCAACTTGCTGTTAAATTTGAAATGAAAGATCTTGGTGTAGCTAGACACATTCTTGGGATGGAAATTAAAAGAGATAGAGTGAATAGAAATCTATTTTTTTTCCAAAGTAAGTATGTCAATTCAATTTTATAGAGATTTAACATGTAGGATTGTAGACCATTATGTGTTCCCCTTTCTATTGGAACAAAGTTATCTATTTCAGATATTCCAACATCTCCATCAGATATGAAAGACATGAGCAGAGTGTCTTACAAGAGTGCAGTTGGAATTTTAATGTATGTTATGATTTGTACTAGACTAGACATTGCCCAAGTAGTGGGATTTCTTTCCAGATATATGTCTAATCCTGGTAGAGTTCATTGGGATGCAATTAAAAGAGTCTTTAGATATTTACGTAGTACCTCAGATTATTCCTTATGTTATCATAGTACTGTGACTGAAGATGAGATTTCCCTTGATATTCATGGTTATGTGGATTCATATTGGGCAGGTGATATTGATAGAAGATGATCCACCAGTGCTTATGTGTTTACTTTATTTGGTGGTGCAATTAGTTGGATGAGTAAGCGATAGGTTGTGGTTGCTTTGTCCACTATTGAAGTAGAGTATACGGAAGCTACTCATGCTTGTAAAGAAGCCATTTGGCTTAAGAGATTGTGTTCAGATATTGGAATAAAATAAGGTGCAGTGACAATTCATTGCGACAGCTAGAGTGCGATATGTCTAGCCAAGAACTCGATATTTCATGCCAGGACCAAGCACATTGATGTACAGTATCATTTTTTTCGTGATATGGTTGAAGATGGCAGGGTGAAGCTGGTTAAGGTAGAGACTTTGATGAATTTTTTTGATTCTTTAACTAATCCTATGAGCACAGAGAAGTTTAGATGGTGTTCAGAGACTATGGGCCTTTTGGCCCCTAGCAATTAAGAGACAATGTTTACTCCCTCCCATTTCTCTATCAAGGTGTTTGACAAGTGGGAGATTTGTTGGGAAAGTGTGTCTCAACCTTGCAATTATATAATGATTTATTTTCGACAGGATGTATATATATTTCCTAGTTACATCAATAGGTGTATACAATGGTATAAGGGGGGAGAGTGGGATGTGTGTAAACAATTTTTTGTTAACTTTTTTAGGAAACTTCTAAAATGGCCGACATAGATTAGATAAATGATACATTGTAATTATAGACCATTAATTATTAGGTTTTAGATCTAATGGTGGATATTTTGTTGGCTTGTCTCTCCCTAGAATGTAATCCTATTTTATGAGGGTGTTGCATTACGAGTATTTGTGTTGTCTCTTGATCTATGAGTGGTGATACTCCTTTGAGAAGCTTGCTCTACAAGTATATTATAATATTTGTGATTTACTGAATAATATATTGGGCAGCTTTTGGAGTGTGGGGTTTTCCCTACGTAAATCACTATGTCGTGGTATGCATGATATTTATGTTTATTTTTGTTTAATTTTTTGTAACTATTAAAGATTTGTAAAAGTTTTAAATTATTCTCCTCTCAAGATTAGAGTAGGAATTTTTTCCGCTACCTCAGCTTCCTTACAAGATATATGTGGGGAAAACCCTCTCAAGAGAAAAACCCCACACTCCAAAATATGCACAATGTATTATCTAATCAATGGTGATTACAACACACTTGCAATGCAAGTCCTTCCAAGATTATACAAAAGTTGAATTCTAGAGCTATTTTGACAACATAACGATACCTACAAAATTACAAATACATAAGCCACTCCAAGACATCCAATATATAGAGAATACAAGTATGAAGGTAGCTTCTAGAGGAAGCTACAAGAGATGGGTGTCCAAATCCACTTGGCACACTTTGCACCACCTCCAAGCATGCAAATAACACTTGTACAAGATTCTTTGACTCTTCATTCATACCTGCAAACTTGGGCGCCCCATTTTTACTAAAAATAGGTATGACATATGCTTTTACACACCTTACAACCATCATAGAATCTATCATATATGAAAAATATCACAACTATAAGAGAATCCATCATAATTGATTAATAATAAAGTATTTTCTTGCAACTTGTCATAGTCAAAATTGGCCTTCTAGATTCCCTATGCAAAGATGCATTCTAACACTTGTTCAACCTATCATAGAATCTAGCTCTTACATGTCATAATATCATCATAGGAATCCATCATAAGATCGTCATAGGAATCCATCATAGAATCTTCATAAGGATCCCTCAAAGATGTCAACACATGTCAAGGAATATCTTCCCAAAGTGGGATGCCTATATTGCCTTGTGGGAACCACAACATCCTTGTCACCTTCCAACATGCTGACAACTCACTGTGCCAAGTTATATTAGATGACAAATTAAAATGTGCAAGAAATTACAACATAAGCATAATTAAATTAATATTTTAATGCTAGTAAATTGTAAAGGATGAGACACCTTAATTCCCAACATTCTCCCACTTGTCAAACACCTTTCAAGATCCAATCTAACCAGGCAATCAACTGCTAGGGGCCGAAAGGCCCATAGACTCCAAACACCATCTGAACTTCTTTGTACTCATTGGCTTTTTCAAGGAATCTACAACATTTTTCAAAGTATCAATTTTTTCAATTTGCACCTTACCATCTTCCACCATGTCACAAATAAAATGGAATTGAACATCAATATGCTTCATTCTAGAATGGAAGTTTGGATTCTTCACTAAAGTAGATAACACTCTGACTATCATTGCAAATAGTAATCATCCCTACATCAAGCCCAACATCTAAACACAATCTTCGAAGCCAAATGGATTCCTTAAAAGAATGATTAGATCACATGTACTTTGCTTCTATAGTGGACAAAGTGACTACAGCTTGCCACTTAATCATCCAACTAATAGCACCATAGAACATAGTAAAAACATAAGCAATGGTGGATCTTATGTTGTCAATATCACTTGCCTAATCTAAATCCATGAATCCACAAATATAAATTGAATGTAAAGATCCTATAGGATGTCCATGATAACAAAAGGAATACTTAGAAGCACCCCGTAAAAACTTGAATACTCTATTTATTACATCCCAATATACTCGTCCAAGATTAGCCATGAATCGGCTAAGGACTCCCACTACTTGGGAAATTTTTGGTCTTGTACAAACCATGGTGTACATCAAACTACCAACACCACTAGCATAAGGTACTGTCATCATATCCTCCACCTCACTAGGAGATATTGGACAAATTAAAACTAATAACTTTGTCCCCATCACAAGAAGAACACACAATAGTCTATAGGATGCCATGTTGAATTTCTCCAACATAGAATTCACATACTTGCTTTGGCCTAAAAAAACAATTTTTTTTGTCATGTCTCTTATGATTTCCATACCCAGAATTTACCTAGTTGCACCTAAATCCTTCATTTCAATCCATGTTGAAAGTTGAGACTTCAAATCAGAAATCAAAGATTTACTATTCCCTATGAACAACATATTATCAATGTGCAATGCAATAATGAGAATGCAATCATCAATAGTTTTGAAATAAACACAATAATGTAATTTTGATCTTAGAAATCTCAAAATCAACAGAAAGAATCACACTTCTAATACCACATCCTATGTGACTATTTCAAACCATACAAAGACTTCAATTTGCAAACCAAATTTTTTGTATCTTTCTCAATGTAATGCTCTAGCTGTGACAAATAGATTTCTTCCTCCAAATCACTATAAAGGAAATTTTCTTCACATCCATTTGTTCAATCTCCAATTTTTATGCAACACCAAGTGATAACAAAAATCTAATAGATGCCAGATTTTCAATAGGAGAAAAACTCTCAATATAATCAATTCCCTCAACTTGGGAATAACCCTTCGCAACCAACCTTTCCTTATATCTCTCAACACTATTATTTGAACCAAAAAAATTATTGAACACCCATTTGCAACCAATGGGTTTATTTCCATCAAGAAAGGGTACCAGATCCCAAGTGTCATTTTTTTTAATGCAGACATCTCTTCATCCATGTTTTTCATCCAAGAAATTGTATCACTCATACTCATAGCCTCCCTTACAGTCCTAGACTCATCAATGTTAGAAATTAAAGAAAAAATACAACAAGAATCATGCAATGAATATCCAAACCTAGATCGGGTTGTTTCCTTATCCGTGTGGACCTCAAAGATTGAGGTTAAGGTTCTTCATCTTCTTCTAAAATTCTAGAGTTGCTTGTGCTCTCCTCATCAGGTCCATCAAATGTTTTCAATTTTTCTTTCTCAAGGGTAGGAGGAAGATGAACCACATCCTCTTTCTTTTATTCTTTCTCTGGCTGTAGAACAGCTGTAGGAGTAACAAGTTCCCTGAAAATCATATTTCTTCTATACATAACCCTTTTAGCCATAGGATCCCAAAGCTTGTACTCTTTTACACTGATGCATAACTGACGAAGATACTCTTTACTTATTCTCCAACTTAGACCTCTTTCCCTTAGGAACATGATCATATGCCTCACAATAAAATACTCAAATATTTCTCAATGAAGGATTTTTACCAGACCATACCTCCATGGGTGTCTTATCCAAAAGTGTTGAAGTAGGAGACATATTAACTAGGTAGCAAGCAGTGGCAACATCTTCAGCCCAAAACATTTTTTTGAGGCTAGCTCCACTAAGCATACTCCTAGTCCTCTCCATCAACATCCTATTCATTCTTTCTACAACTCCATTATTTTGAGGGTGTAGGGAGTTGTATTATGTCTTTCAATCCCATGTTCTTTATAGAACCTATCAAAATATTTTAAACAATACTCACCACCATTTTCAATCCTCAAAGATTTAATCTTTTTATCCTTTTGATTTTATACAAGAGCCTTAAACTCTTTGAATCTATTAAAGACTTCATATTCACCTCTAAGGAAATAAACTCATGTCCTTCTACTATAATCATCAATGAAATTAAATAAATATTTTTACAATCAAAGGAAAATTAAAATAACCAAACACATGATAATGAATCAAGTCCAACACCTTAGAAGATTTGTGAGAACTAGAGTAAAACTAAACATGGTTTTTCTTTCCATAAATGTAACGTTCGTAAAAATCAAACTCAAGATTACAATCATTCATCCCCTCAACAATATTTTTTTTATTTTTTAGGGTTCTAAGACCCTTCTCACCAATGTCGCCAATCCTTTGATGCCATAACACATTTTTCTCAGTTGGAAGTTTCATCTTTATAGAATGAGCACCCTTGGGTACCCAAAAAGCATGAACATCAAAAGTAGATGCAATAGTCCTCTTTGCTACTGGTTATGATGGTGAGGATGAAGACTAAAATTATCTCTTCTTCATAACAAAAGAACTATTAGACTACAAATTACATGTATCAAGCTAAAACATAGTGCCAATCTGAACACCCTTAGCCAACACCATAGCTCCTCACGTCATCTTGCATCATCCATTTGAGAAAACTACCTACACACCCACATCATTCAATTTACTTATAGATAATAGGTTTTGTGTCAAAATAGGGATATGCAAGACACCATCTATCCCCTTCACTCTACCATTAGGGAATTGAATCAAAACTCTTCCATGACCAACAATCTTTAGGTGAGAGTCATCACCAAAGTACACCTTCCCATTGTCAAACTCTTTACACTTCAAAAAACAACCCCTATGTGAGGTCATGTGGAATGATGTACCAGAGTCAATCAACCACACATTTTCTAATGCATGTGTTTCCAAGGTAGCAACAAACACTTCACCATCATCTTGAGAAGACTTGTCTAAATTAGAATTATTATTTTATCTTCTTTTTTTTCTCCTCTTTGCACTCCTTGCGGAAGTGACCAGCTTTGTTGTAATTCCAACACAAAGCCTTGGACTTTCTAGGAGACTTAGATATCCCATAAGATTTGGATCTTCCTTTTTTTTATCTTCTTATCCTTTTTTTTTCCTTTCTCCTTGGATCTACCATGAACCGTAACAGCCTCATTAGCTGATTCAAATGACTTTCTTCACATCTCCTCAGACAATAGAGATGCAACCACATCGTCCATCTTGAAATTAGTAGTGGTACTTCCAATGGCCATAACAAGGTGATCCCAGGAATCTGGTAATGAACACAGTAATTCCATAAAAAGAGCCTCCTCCTCCTCCATCTTTACACCAACAAAGGACAACTAGGAAACAAGCATATTAAAAGAATTTAGGTGATCTGCAACAAATCCTCCATCCTCCATCCTTAGAGATTACTTCTTTATCAAGAATAATTTATTTACCAAGGATTTAGCCTGATAAATTTCTCCAATTTTCTTCCACAAAGATGCAATCATTCTCTCTTCGTAAATATTTAACAAGATAGAGTTAGCCAAACAAAGTCTTATGAGACCCTTAGCTTTTTTATCCATTTGATCCTAGTCTTCTTGTTTAATTCCCATTGGCATGGAACTAGATACCACAAGCCATAAATCTCTATCCACCAATAGTTCCTCCATCTTGAGTTTCCACAACTCAAAGTTTCCTCTGTTGAACTTCTCTAATTCAAACCTCCCAAATATGCTATCCATTTCTCTTGTAACAAAGATTACAAACCCACTGCACATGCTCCCACTCAAACAAAGATCAGTACAAAAATCCCTCTACCCAACAACTAGAATCAAAGGTGATAAAGCTCCGATACCAACTAAAAGGAAGCAAGATACTTTCAAACACTTCCTAACAGTGATCTAATAGGAGAGATGTACAATTTTAATTATTTTTTATTTACAATGTGAGATGCACAATAGAGATATTATTAAAATAACATCACATGCAAGTATAAGAAGTTCACATCACAAGATATATGTGGGGAAAACCTTTTTTGGGATAAAAACCCCGCACTCTAAAATGTGCACAATATATTATCTAATCAACGATGATTATAACAAACTTGCAATGCAAGTCCTTCCAGGAGTATACAAATGTTGAATTCTAGAGCTATTTTGATAGGATAACGATACTTGCAAAATTACAACTTACATAACCCACTCCAAGACATCCAATATATAGAGAATATAAGTATGAAGGTAGCTTCTAGAGTAAGCTACAAGATATGGGCGTTTGAATCCACTTAGCATAGTTTTCCACCACCTCCAAGCATGCAAATGACACTTGTACAAGATTCTTTGACTCCTCATTCATACCTCCAAACTTGGGCGCCCCATTTTTACTCAAAATAGGTATGATAGATGCTCTTACACACCTTACAACCATCATAGAATCTACCATATATGAAAAATTTTATAGTTGTAAGAGAATCCATTGTAACTGACTAATAATAAATGATTCTCTTACAACTTTTCATAGTCGAACTTGGACACCTAGATTCCCCATGCAAAGATTTCTTCCAACACTTGTCTAGCCTGTCATAGAATCTAGCTCTCACGCGTCATAAGATCATCATAGGAATCCATCATAAGATCATCATAGGAATTTGTCATAGAACCATCATAAGGATCCCTCATAGATGTTGACACATGTTTAGGAATCTCTTCCCAAAGTGGGATGCCTACATTTCCTTGTGGGAACAACAACATCCTTGTCACCTTCCATGTCACCTTCTAAAATGTTGACAATTCATAGTGCCAAGTCATATTAGATGAAAAATTAATATGAGAAAGAAATTATAACATAAGTATTTATTAAATTAGTATTTTAATGCTAGGAAATTGATAAGGTTGAGACACCTTAATTATCAATATTAATATTAATATAAACTTACCATATCTTTGATGGTGGATTTTTTCCAAAAGATTTTCTCCACATAAATTTGATTTTGCATGTTACTACTAATTTTAGTTATGCTTCTAGTGCATGGAGGCTATTGAGTTTTCCCTTAGCAGTGTGAGTTGAGGAGGCTCGGCCTTCCGTTTTCCTTCTATCTATAGGAATTTCCTCTTTGTTCAATTTTGGTTTGATGGTTGTTCAAGTGAAGGCTATGGGTTGTGCACATAGGTGATTTTTGTTTTGAAGTGTGGGTAAAGTTGGTTGTGGGTTGGGGGAATTTTGGTTGGTGTTGGGTGGAGTGTTGAAGGTTATCTTGGTGCTAATAGAGGTTTTGTCTATGTAAGCAACAGATGGTTTTGTTCTTGAATCTTTTTATGTTTCTTGATGATGCATGTAGGCTCAAAGGGGTTTGATTAAATTTCCTTCTCTAAAATATTATCTGGGCTAGATACATCCCCACCAATCCATTCTAAAGCAGTTAATTGTCTAAACAATGCTTTAAATGGGGGAGGATCATCATAGATCGGTGGTCCTTATGCTTCAAATATTAATGGGTATCTTGAAAGGAGCCTATCTCAGCCAATTTTATTCATTCAATCAGAGTTGGTGGCTGAGGATGTTAACTATTTATACAATCACACTTAATTTACAAATTTATGGGGACTTATGTCTCCCTCCCTCTCTTGGAATCGTGGGCTCATTGGACTTGGAACCCAACGGGCGATATGGAGATTATACAAGAATCCAACAACTATTTCATGGTGGTATTCTCCTACATGGCATACCAAAATAAGGCTTACAAAGGGGGACCACACTTCTACAATCAAGTGGGATTGTTCATCAAACCCTAGTATATAGGATTTAATCCTATGGAGGAGCTTTCATCAAGGGTCTTAGTTTGGGTGAGGCTCCCCTGGCTCTCATTGGAGTTTTGGAGGAACAATATTCTACACATGATTTCTTTATTGCTTAGAAAATTGGTTGGCATGTTGCAACAAACACTAGATAAGAAGGTAATCTTCTATGCTCGTGTTTGTATTGAAATTGATTTAAATAACCCATTTCCATATTCAATGGAAATTCAGGTTGGATCCACTTCATGGATTCGACAGCTTGATTATGAATTTCTCCAATTTTTCTACTGGATTTTTCATGAATATGGTCATTTACAAAGGAAATTTCCTAAACTTAGCTCTTCAGGAGTTTCCTCCAGCAATGCTTCAGCCAAATTTCCTTCTTTCTTGCCTCCTTCAAATGATAAAGGAAAATTTGGGCCTATACTAAGGGGAGAATTGACAAGGAAGGTTTCATCCCTATTAAGTCTCATAACAAGGGTTGAGGACTGAAGAGAACTCTTAAATGTAGACAAAGTGATGCCACTTATAATAGGTTTCAAGCTTTGGAGGGCATGGTGTAGTAGGAGGATAATTCAGGTAGGCTGATCTATGGTCTAATTAATTTGGAGGTGGATTAGTTAACCTCCAAAGAGGATGACAGTCATAATACTTTGGTGTAGGAGAGAAGTGAGTCACAAATGGACACAGAAAAATTTTAGGAGTTCCTTGGTATGGCTACTACTCCTTAAGAGAAAGTGGTGGGTGAAGGTTCAAGCTTGGATTTGATTGAGAAAATGTCGAAGGTTGTAGCTCAAGATCATGGTAAAGACAATAAAGAGGTTCCTATGTTAGGGGTGAAACAAAAGAACTTTAAAACGGGAGCTCATATAAATATTCCAATTTGGGGAGGAAAAAAGATCAAGATAAAATTAAGCTAATGGGGGGAAATTGGTGGAATCGGGTTCAGACAAAACTATTGGTTCCCATTTTACTTACCCTCATAAATGATACCTTTTTCCTAGAATGCAAGGAGTTTGAATAACATCCCTAGACAAAAGGTTTTTAGGGATCTGATTAAGGTGTGTTCTCCTAATGTGGTCTTTATTCAAGAATATAAGTTATCTGTGGAAGGTATGTTTAACATAGTTGCCAAGTTGTGGTGGAGAGGTCATTGTCAGTGCATTGGTGCTCAGGGAAGTGCTGGTGGAATAATTTATCTTTGGGACTTGTGTAAGATCTCTCCTCAATAGTGGATTTTTGGTAGAAACTCCTTATCCATGATTGTCTCATGTTTTAAATTTGGGGAAGTTTTCTTGTTAATCAATGTTTATGCTCCAACAAACTTTCCTGGTAAAATTTGTCTATGGACTCACATTGGGTTTATTCAGTCCCTAACTCCTATATTCCCTTATATTTTGGTTGGATACTTCAATTCCATCACCAATTTGGAGGAAAAGAAGGGGGAGTGGATAGGATAGAGCCTTCCTCCTTGATTTATAGAGATAATATTGCGCTTCTAAACTTGATAGATATAAAACCATGGAATGGTATGTTTACTTGGACCAATAAGAGATGTGGAGAGGCTCGCATCTCTAAGAGATTAGACAAATTTTTAGTCTCAATTTTTTAGGTTGGTAGTAACTAGATTATCAACTCAGAGATCCTAGATTACCAACTCAGAGATCCTAGATTACAAAGGTTCAGATCACTGACATATATTAAATTGGTTGCAAGAGAAAGGGGTGTCTCTAAGAAACCCTTCGTTCAAATTTCAACTATTATGGTTGTGTGAACCATCCTTACATGATATTATGAGAGAGTGGTGGAGGAAAGGCCTTCTTGGACATAGTACAATGATGAATTCTTTTGTCAAGAGGCTCCAATTTATGAAGTTTTAGCTTATGAAGTAGAACAAGCCGGGTTTTGGGAATATCTTTTTTTCCAAAGCTACAACTCAACATCGTTTGGACACCATCACTAGGCAGAATATGGATCAAGGGCTTACTGCAGAATCCCTTAAAGAAGAAGTAGACGCTATGAAAACACTGGTAGAATGGGAGTTGTGAGAAGAAATATTTTGGAAATAAAAATCCAAGATTGACTGGCTTCAGGAGGGTGACAAGAATACATATTTTTTCTTCAACTCTATTAAAGCTATAAGTCATAGTAATTTAATATCTTCTTTGGTGTTTTCTCATGGGGAGCATCTCACTTATTTTAGGGATATCTTGCAGGAAATTATGCAATATTACTCTTCTCTATTCTCGAAGGACTCTCTTGATACATAGGTGGATGAAAATATTATTTTGGTATGTATTCCTTCTATTGTGTCTAATGAGGCTAATGAAATGCTTACCAATCCCATTATTCTTAAGGGGGTAGAAGAGGTTGTCTTCAAGATGAAGAAAGGGAAATCCTCGAGCCCAAATGGTTTCCTAATAAAATTATTTTAATAATTTTGGGACATTATTAAACATGATTTGTTGGAAGTTGTGATTGAATCACAAAGAAATAAGTAGACGATGAAGGAAATGAATTCCACTTTACTTGTTCATATCCCCAAGAAAGAGGGGGCTAACTCTCTGGATCAATTTAGGCCTATTGCCTTTGCAATGTGGTTTTTAAAGTCATCTCTAAATTAATTGTAGAGAGTCTCAAGTTGTGGCTAAGTAGTATTATTTCAGAAGAGTGGGGGGGTTATGTGGAAAACACATATATTTTGGATGGAATAGTCATTGTAGTTGAATTCATTAATTCCATGGATATCTCTAAGGATAAGACCATGTTCATTAAAGTGGACATGGCCAACGCTTATGATCACGTGAAATGGGTTTTTCTTCAAAAAATGCTTCTTGCCTTCAGATTTGGTGAAGGATGGTTCAAATGGGTTATGAGTTGTGTTATGTCTACATCTTATTCAATATTAATTAATAGTGAACCCACTAATCTCTTTGGTGCTCCTAGGGGCCTCAAGCAAGGTGACCCCCTATCACCATAGCTCTTCATTCTTATGGTTGAAGGATTGGGAATAATTTTGAAATCCCATCTAAGGCATGGTCTCATTCATGGATATAACTGGGTGGGGGTCCACTTTCTCATACTCATAGTTTGTATATGACACTGCTTTATTGTTGATTTTAAAAAATTGGAGAAGAATGTAACTTCAGGCACTCTCAACATCTATCTTTCTACCTCAAGATAGAAGATCAATGAGGCTAAGTCCTCTATTTTATTTTTCAATACCCCTCCCCTCATTTTGTCTAGAATTGATCATATTCTTACATTTTAGATTAGTGAGCTCTACCTTTTTTATATTTGGGAATCCCCCTATTAATTGGCCCACTACCAAGGGGGGCCTCCCAAAAAAATTTGGACAAGTTTTGAAATCGTGTTAGTCACTAGACCTTCAAGTGGTTGTTCTTTGTAGGAAGAGTTATATTATTAAAATATGTGGTTCAATCTCTTCCTATTTATATGTGCATGGTGCAAGTTGCTCCTTCAAGTTTCATAAAGGATTTGGATGCTCTATCCAGACAATTCTTATGGGTTGGCAATTTAGACTCCTTAAAGTAGAGTCTAGTTAAATGGGAGGCCATTTGTAGACCAAAACAAATGTGGGGCATGGGTTTGTGGTAGGCAGCCCTTACTAGGCAGGCTTTGGCTGCCAAGTTGTATTGGAGGTGGTGCATTAGTCAGATCATGCCTGGGCCAATATTCTTTCTTTTAAATATTTGAGGGGCATGGCTATGGAAGATGTCCCTAGATTCTCTTTGGCTGATAAAGTATCTATGATTTGGCATACTCTCAAAAGAGGGGCTTCCTTAATCAAACGGGGTTTATTTTGGATTTGTAACAAAGGTTCCAAGGTACTCTTCTGGTATGATTCATGGGATGGTCATCCCCCAATCATGACTAAATATTCTCTTCTTCAGAACCTTTGTCTCAATTTCCTTGAGGTTGGTTGGTCCCAAGTGGAAGACTTCAAAGAGGTAAAGATATTGGGGCAGGTGGAGGTATGTCAATGGAAGTATCCTCTCACTTGGTCACCAGGTAGTTCAGTGGAGGATCGTGACAAGTTAGTTCAAAATTTAGCTCATAGGGTATATAGTCCTTTACCAAGGAATGATACTCTAGCTTGGATTCTTGATCCAAGGAGCGTTTTCTCAATGAATGTTGGATATCAAGAGTTGGATAGGTAGAAATTTGGGGGGTTGGATGTTCCTTGGTGGAATTATGTGTGGAATAATTTTTCATGGCCCAAATGCAACTCCTTCATGTGGCTTGTTGCTGAGAATAGGTGTCTAACTTGGGATAATCTTCAAAAGAGGTACTTTCATGGGCCATCTATCTATGCTATTTGTTGTAGTGAGGAAACTACTTTTGACCTAATGTTCCAATGCACTTTTACTAAAACCATTTGGCATCTTTGTTTGGAAGTTTGGAGACAAACTTGTATAAATGCTTCTTCCCTTGTTGACTTTTGGAATTCATTAGGACGACCACCAACTAAGTCGTTTTGTCTCCATGTGGCTTGGGATACTGGACCCTCTTGCATCCTTTGGAAAACTTGGTTGGAAAGGAACTGAAGGATATTTTAGGGAGAAATATTGGTGGTATATCAAGTTTGCAGAGAATTTTTGAAATGATTCAGGAAATAGTTTGAGCTAAGTGTGATAGGGATAACCCTCTTGAAGCTGATAGGATGATGTTGTTGTGGAGGTTGGGATTAGATGGAATTGAGCCTCAATAGACTTGATATAGTGGTAGGAAGCCTCCCAAAAGTAAAATTCAGCATGATGGAAGATGGTCATTTCCTCCTACTAGTGTCTTGAAAATAAACATTGATGGCTCCTCCAGGGGAAATCCTAGATATGCTAGAATCAGAGGCATCAAAATATTAGACAATTTAGGAGGTGTCATTTTCTTTTTTTCCATATTTTAACGTCACCAGATTAATAATCTTATGGAATCCCTTCTCATCCTTACGACATTGGAAAAGGGGTGTGTTCTCTTGGTTGGTGCAAGTTCATCTATGAGACAGATTCTTAGATCCTAGTTGAAATGTTAAATAAGTGAGGTTCGGGTAAGGTGAATTGGAAGTTGGACGCTTAGTTCAAGAAATTCTTCAGCTTATCAATTCTTTGGACTTGGTTTCTTTTTTCCACATCTTGAGGGAGTGGAATAATGTTGTAGATTGTTTGGCTAAATGGGATTTTGAGCATAGAGACAATTGGAATGTTAGCAGTTGGGAGTAGCTTCCTTTGGATGATTCTCAAAAATTGAGGATGTTGTTACAGGAGGATATCAATGGCTCTTAAGGGTGTTGGTGGTTTTTTGTATTTACTAGCTTCTCTGCTTGTTTGGATTCTTTTGCTAAGTGTGTTTGGTTGGCCCCTAGTGGTTGCTTTTGTTTCTTGTATGTATTGTCGATTTATTTTGATTAAATAAATTTGTGCCCTCTTTTTATTAATTTTAGTTATGCTTATCTATGTTCTATTTGATGGTTTGATCACATGTACTAATAAATTAATCATATTTAAGCAATACTTGTTTATACTTTCATTGTATATATTTACTTTAAACTCAACATTATTATTAGAGCTACAACTTAATTAAAGAAAGGGATGTATTTCTTGTAGTATTTTGGGTTTTGTGGCTATATTGGGAGTATTTTTTTAGTGATTTTTTAGATCCATATGTGGTTGAAGCCATGGAAAGAGCATCCTATTCAAATATTGAAAAATTCAATGGCTCTAGGTACAAGTTGTAAAAAACTAAACTCGAGGATATCTTAGAAGAAAGGAATCAATGGAGAATTGTCACAAAAAAATGAAAAAGGCTATGGAAATTTTGATTGAAGACTAGAAAAAACTAGATAAAAAGGAAAGAGGAACCATAAGGTTGTGTCTCTCCAACATTATCCTCTTGAAATTTAATGAGGAAACTTTCACCATAATTTGTTGAAGAGGATGTGTGATACATTAAACCAAGAGTCTAGTGAAAATATTTGAAAAGATAATTATATCATTAAATGGAGACTCAATTTCCAAGAATTAAATTCATTCAATATTATTTTGAGTCAACTATGAAATATTGATGTTTAGATTTTTGGAGAGGATACAAAAAAAAAATTCCAAATCATGAGAAAATTTAATTATTGTTATCAATGTAGGTACTATAGATCCCGAGATGGACTCTTTTGTTTCTAATTTTCTTTAGGAAAAAATGAGGTGGAAATCCATGGATAGGGGTTTGAGTATGCACTATTTTTTTGGAGAGGACTAAAGAAAAATATGGTAAAAAGAGAAATGAAAGAAATATAAGGATAGATCCAAATTAAAAGGATAGTACAAAATCCATAGAAAAAGCAAATTGAAATGTTGGAACTATGAGAATTGAGTCCATATGATGAAGGACTATGGAAATAGGAAGAATAATTCTAAAGATTGTTATATTGAAAATATTTTCATGATGATAATGAAATTAATACATTGTTATACTAACACTAATGATGATTCATATATGATTGATTAAGGTTCTTCCTACCACAACTCCTTACAACAAGTGGTTTTCTAATTGAAAATTATGTAATAATTGTGAGGTATTTCTTGGTGACAAGACTTTCAATATTGTTGATAAGAAAGGTAAATTTGATTTTTAATTATTAGAGAGTGAAAACTTTTACCAATGTGTTACAAATTGTATGCCTTGCATGGAATTTTATTTTATTTTTTAAGATGAATGATTCTAGTGTACATGTCACTTTTGATAAGAATGGTTACAAGTTGGCTAGAGGGAATATGAAAATAGCTAAGGGCACTGTTGACATTTCATACCCCCCTTTGATGTCCCATCATTGATAACCGATCTAAGAGATCTCCCATGGGCCATCTTGCATGTTTTCTCCTTGAAGCTTCCTAAATTTTGTTGTCCCAAAATTTTGGGTTTTTCAGGTTGTCTCTTACCCAATTCCTTCATGCCTTCTCCATCGCTCCTTCTCCTTTCCCATCTTTCCTCTAGGTGTTTCACCCTTTGGCCTTCGGCCTTACCCTTTACCGATCTCTAAAGGTAAGCCTCGGGCCTTACCTCCGACCACCAAATCTCGATAAGCTTTCAAGATTTGGTTGTCTTTTGTATTGTTAGACTTCGGGGGATGGGTCTTCCCTCTTCCCTCTTGCCACTTTCATTTTGTAAGGAATAATCCTTCCTCCTAACCTCTGACCTCTGACGATCCGAGGTCTGACCTTTGAAGTCTCATCTTTTTTCCCTTCTTCCTTCCTTCCTTCTCACTTTCCCTCTTTTCTCTCGAAATTCAACTAAGTGTCAAGGTTTTAGGTTTTGGCATTTGGACTTCCACTTTACCTCGAACCTTTCTTCAGTAAGAAGTATCTCATCTCCCCGAACACTAACATTTCATCTCTTTTTTGCGGTTTCACTTCTCCTTCTTCCAAGCATGAGGTAAGCTGTAAGGTCGACGCCCGACTCCCAACCGCCCAACCGCCGACATCCGAAAAATGATATTTCAGGGTTCCAGACCATTTAATTCATTTTCATGCTTGTAAAGGTGATTTTTTGGAGCCGACACCCCAACCTTTATGTGTTTTGACATGTTTTATGGGCGACATTTTTTATGCTCGATTTGACTTTTGAGCGGCCTGTCTTGGTTTGGGCTTCAAGGATGACATTAATTGCTCCCCTCACCTTCTACAAGTGGATTTCATGGGTTCCCATGCCCATTTATTTCTCTTTGTTGAATTTCTTGGTAGATCTATGCCTTAATCGCATCTTTCACAAAATGGCTCCATTATTTCACACAGTCTTTTTTGCTAACCCTAGTTAGGGTTAGGGTTTTCCTTTTACAGACATGTATTTTACACTCTGAAATTGTAAAGATTGGAATTTTTACCTCTGCATTAATGGAATGGATCAATTTTTCCTCTTCTCAGCTCTTTTTTTATTAAGTTTATTACCTTGCATATCTGAATTTTTTTTATTTTCCATGCATATATGTTGTGTTAGATTATTTACAGTTGTTGGTTTTGAAACCCTCTTTCCTTTCAATTCCTTGTCAAACCCTAACCTTCTTGTATGCCTCTGAAAGTCAACCAAACAGAGAGTTGTGAAAGTCTCCTTGCCCCTCATCAACGATGTACTGTGCAATATCGGTCAGGAAGAAATGACCTTTTCCATATTGGTGTACCACCTCCATTTCCCTTTCATGCATTCCTTCTCCCATTTTCCCCTGTGAGTTGTTATAGTAGGGTAGTGGTAGGTTTTCATGTGTTGGGTTGGACCAATACTTTGCACTTGGATTAAAAAATGAAGTCAGCCTTCTCTAGAGATTCGACCTCATACGCACAAAGGTCCCACACCTTGAAGTTGTTTCCATTGTGTCATTAGAATGTTGAGCTTTGTGCTCAGCAAGGTGCAATTTCATGTGACAATAGTTTTTGGCACACCCTGTGGAACTACTTCTCTCCATTGAAGAATTTGGTGTTTTCTTCAATGCATCTTGCCTTTTGAGGCATATCTTTAAATACCATGGCGACCCCATTCAAAATCAGTTGGTTCATTAAGACTAGTTTCATTTCATCCATTGAGGAAGTGGTTCCTTCTTCAATGTTTCAGCCTTTGGAGGTGTTCTTCAAGCAACTAGTGACTTTGCAACTCAATTTGAGTGACTCTTTTGGTATGTACCCAAAATATTTGGTTGGGCAGACTTTTGATCTTATTTTGTAATTTTTAAGGTGTTTCCTATGCATTAAAATGTCATATTTAAATGGAAACCACATGTACACTCCACCATTTCATGATAATGCCAACTTTGCACCTCCCAATCAGCCATATTAGGCTAGTTATACCTCCCATTTCATTCCAAAGAACCCTATTGTTGTGGGTTCTCAACCTTCTCAAAATGCATACCACCCACCCCACCCTGCTCAATCTTCTTGGATGCCTACATATTCTTATTAGAAACCCCAAGAGACTTATCATTTTCAAAATCAGCCTTATTTCTCTCCTAGTCAACCCCAATATTTTGATAATTTAAGTGCAAGTGTGATTACAAGCATTTTGCTTGATTTCAATAGACAGTTGGTTGAGTTACTGAGACAACAAGAGTTTGACCTACAATAGGAGGAGTGGGAAAATCAATCCTATCAAGGGTTGCAAGGTTATTTACCATAGTAGGATGAGCTTGTCCATCAAGCTCATTATCCGCAGTAGCAAAATTTAGATGCTCAATGGAGGTATGAGTAGCAGTTGGAGGCACAAAGAAGGCAACAAGAAGAGTGTATAGCAAGATATGTTGTCGCTAGGCACTTGAAAAAATTAGACTTTCCCTTGCTCTAGCACAAGCGCCCAAGACTCACACAACCCCTTGTGTGCCTAGTTTCAAACAAGCACCTCCACCATTTCCAGAACAACCTGCTAAGGAGGAGGTAAAAAAAAAATGTAAGTTTCAAGAATTCTAACAAGCCTCTTGAAACTTCTATTATCCCTTATTTTGTTTTAGAACAACCTATTGTGCAAGAGGTTTGCAAGCACAAAATTTTTAGTTTCAAGAATACCAATCAACCCCTTGAAACTCCCATTTAACCTCTTGTGCCATTAAGCATATCTTCTATGTTGGAGATCCTAAGTTTTGCGAGCCTCCATTCCTTGCAAGAACCTATCCTTGAGGAGGTTTTTGTTGAGGAGCCTTCATGTGCTCAAAATAATGATTTTATTGCTCTACTACAAGAAAAAATTGAAGATGAAATAGTGTTGCAGCAACAAGGCATTAAAAAGGTAGAAAATTTTGATATAGTAGAGGAATTGGTCCTCTCATTTGATGCCCTCCCTTATTTTTTTGAAGATGAGGAGGATAGATCACCTATACCTACATCAAATGAAGGCTTTGAGTAGCTTGGTATTGGCTTGGTGGATGAAGAGAACTCCAAGGTTTTGGAGCAGCAACAACAAATGTGTTTGGCCCCTGTTATTGTGGAGGAAACTCTCCTATCTAACGAGCTTTGAAATTTTGAGGTGGAGGAATTCTTTTGGGATGATTTAGAAGCTTTTTTTTTAAGCTTGGATGCCAATCTTTCACCCCCAAAAGAGGAGCTTTGTGGGAAATAGCATAAGAGTAAGGAAACAGCAGAGGATGTGGCAAGCATTACATGCCAAGAGTCTTATTTTGTTGTAGCTCGTTGCCAAGAAGAAATGAAAATAGAGAGACAACTTGAAGAATTTAGTTTTTCACTTGAAGTGTCTCAAAAATATGAGGTTTCTATTGATGAAGTGTGCATCAATACAAGTAATTTTGTAGCTATTGAGTAGCCACACATTTTTTTGGAGAGTGATGCTCCCATTTCTCAGTTTGATAGTATCCCTGAGCTTCAAAGTTTCTCATTTGAGGTGCATGAAGAAGTGATTGCTTGTGCAAATCAAAAATCAGTTTTGGCATATTTTGCATCACCATGTGAGCTGGAAACTTTCTCTTTTTGTTTCAGTTCATGCTTTGAGGAGGTCAACGATGGTGACATTGGCTTATCCTTTTGTGAGGTGAGTTCTCTTCCCTCTACAAAAGGTTTTCTCTTGGATGTTGACCTATCTTCAAAAAAATTCACCCCTGTTGCTATATGTTCAGCTGAGACACCAATGTTAGATGAATCTAACACTTGCATCATATGATTCCCTTGCAATGGAAAAATTTACAATGAAGCAATCCTTCACCTTGCAAGTGTTTTGTGCAGTTGCATGCATGTTGGTAGTAGTTTTTAGTGGTTGCAACTGAGTGAGGTCTGCAACTATGGTTTGAGGGAGATCAACTCCTTGAAAAGGTTCATCTTTGATGGAGGCAAGCTTCCATTCTCTGCTTTCTACTAGTTTTTTTATATATTGTAAATATCTTGCTTTCCATGAAGTGCATTTGTACACCCTGCATTCTCCTTAAGTGAATGTATGTTCTAGCTTTCATGCTTTCCTCCAAGTGCAGCTGGCACATGTTTTGTTTTGCTCTGAGGATGCCCAGCTATTGAATTTTTACCCTCATCACTCCCTGCCCAATGGACCAATAAGGCCTCTGGATCCCATGATTACTTTGTTCCCAATGGATCGATAAGGCCTTTGGATCCCATGATTAGCAGGAAATCATCCTGTAGAAGTTTCCATTAATATTGTCATTTCATGCCCCCATTTGATTTCCCATCATTGACAACTGATCTAAGAGAACCCCCATGGACCATCTTGCATGTTTTCTCCTTGAAGTTTCCTAAATTATGTTGTCCCTGAATTTTGGGTTTTCAAGTTGTCTCTTACTTGCTTCCTTCATTCCTTCTCCATCGCTCCTTCTCCTTTCCCATCTTTCCTCTAAGTGTTTCAACCTTTGGCCTTTGGCCTTACCCTTTACCAATTTTTAAAGTTAAGCCTCAAGCCTTACCTGTGACCACCAAAGCTCGATAAGGTTTCAATATTTTGCTAAGTATTTTGTCTTGTCAGACTTCGAGGGGTGGGTCTTCCCTCTTCCCTCTTGCCGCTTTCATTTTGCAAGGTTTAAGCCTTCCTCCTGACCTCCGACCTTCGATGGTCAGAGGTCCGACCTCTGAAGTCTCATCTTTTTTTCCTTCTCACCTTCCCTCTTTTCTCTCTAAATTCGACTAAGTGTCAAGGTTTCAGGTTTCGGCCTTCAGACTTCCACTTTACCTCTTACCTTTTTTTGGTAAGAAGTATCTCATCTCCTCGAACCCCAATGTTTCCTCTCCTCTTCGCGGTTTCGCTTCTTCTCCTTCTTCCAAGCATTAGGTAAGTTGTAAGGCCAACACCCAACTCTCAACCGCCTGATCGCTGACATCCGATAAATTCTTTTTTGGGATCAATACCATTTAATTCATTTTCATGCTTGTAAAGATGATTTTTTGGGGCCGACACCCCAACCTTTCTGCATTTTGACATGTTTTTCTAGGCGACCTTTTTGATGCTTGATTTGAATTTTGAACAGAATGTCTTGGTTCCTGGGCTTCAAGGATGACATTAGTTACACCCCTCACCTTCTACAAGTGGATTTCATGGGTGCTCATGCCCATTTATTTCTCTTTGTTTACTTTCTTGGCGGATCTATACCCTAGTCGCATATTTCACGAAATGGCTCCATTATTGCACACACAATCTTTTTTGCTAACCCTAGTTAGGGTTAGGGTTCAACTTGTGCTTCTAAGTTATTCCTTATCTATAAAGGAATTTGGCGAGTTGTTTTTCTTCCTTTGTCTCCTCTGGGGTTTTTCTTTTGCAGACATGTATTTTACACTCTGCCATTGTAAAGATTAGCTTTTTTGCCTCTACATTAATGGAATGGATCAAGTTTTCCTCTTCTCATCTCCTTTGTGTTTGAGTAAGTTTATTACCTTGCATATCTAAGTGTTTGTTTTTATTTTTCATGCATGTATGTTGTGTTAATTTTTTTACAATTGCTGGTTGTGAAAGCATCTTTCCTTTCAGTGACTTGTCAAACCCTAACCTTCTTGTATGCCTCTAAAATTTGACCAAACATAGAGTTGTGAAAGTCCCCTTTCCCCTCTTCAATAATGTATTGTGCAATATCGGTCAGGAAGAAACAACCTTTCCATCTTGGTGTACCACCTCCATTTCCATTTCATACATTCCTTCTCCCCTTTTCCCCTGTGAGTTGTTAGAGTAGCGTAGTGGTAGGTTTTCATGTGTTGGGTTGGACCATCACTTTGCACTTGGATTGAAAAAGGAATCCAGCCTTCTCTAGAGATTCGACCTCATATGCACAAAGGTCCCACACCTTGAGTTTGTTTCCATTGTGTCATTGGGATGTTGAGCTTTGTGCTCAACAAGGTGCAATTTCATGTGAACAATTTTTGGCATGCCTGGTGGGACTATTTCTCTCTATTGAAGAATTTGGTGTTTTCTTCAATGCATCTTGCCTTTTGAGGCATATCTTCAAACACCATGGAAACTCTGTTTAGAATCAACTGGTTCAAGCAGCTTAGTTTCATTTCATTACATTGAGGAAGTGGTGCCTTCTTTAATGTTTCAGCATTTGGAGACATTCTTCAAGCACTTGGTGACTTTGCAACTCAATTTGGGTGACCCTTTTGGTATGTACCCAAAATCTTTGGTTGGGCAGTCCTTTGCTCTTTTTTTGTAATTTTTGAGGTGTTTCCTATGTAATAAAATGTCATATTTTAATGGAAATCACATGTACCCTCGACCATTTCATGATAATTCCAACTTTTCACCTCCCAATCAACCATATCAGGCTAGTTATACCTCTCGTTTCATTCCAAAGAACTATATTTTTGTGGGCTCTCAACCTTCTCAAAATGCATACCACCCACACCACCCTACTCAATCTTCTTGGATTCCTACATATTCTTATCAACAACCCCAAGAGACTTATCATTTTCAGAATCAACCTTGTTTCTCTCCTAGTCAACCCTGATATTTTGATAATTTAAGTGCAAGTGTGATTACAAGCATTTTGCTTGATTTCAATAGACAGTTGGTTGAGTTACTGAGACAAAAAGAGTTTGACCTAAAATAGGAGGAGTGGGCTAATCAAGCCTATCAGGGGTAGCAAGGTTATTTCCCATAGCAGGATGAGCTTGTCCATCAAGCTCATTATTTGTAGCAGTAAAATTTAGATGCTCAATGGAGGTATGAGCAGCAGTTGGAGGCACAAAGAAGGCAACAGGAAGAGTGTATAGCAAGAGATGTTGTCGCTAGGAACTTGAAAAAATCAGACTTTCTGTTGCTCTAGCACAAGCACCCAAGACTCAGGCAGCCCCTTGTGTGCCTAGTTTCAAACAAGCACCTCCACCATTTCTAGAACAACCTGCTAAGGAGGAGGTAAGAAAATATAAATTCGTAAGTTTCAAGAATTATAGCAAGCCTCTTGAAACTTCTATTAGCCCTTCTTTTGTTTTAGAGCAACCTATTGTGCAAGAGGTTTACAAGCACAAAATTTTTAGTTTCAAGAATACCAAACAACCCCTTGAAACTCCCATTTAACCTCTTGTGTCATTAAGCATATCTTCTATGTTGGAGATCCTAATTTTTGTGAGCCTCCATTCCTCACAAGAACCTATCCTTGACGAGGTTGTTGTTGAGGAGCCTTCATGTGCTCAAAATAATGATTTTATTACTCTACTACAAGAAAAAATTGAAGATGAAATAGTGTTGCAGCAACAAGGCATTAAAAAGGTAGAAAATTTTGATATAGTAGAGGAATCAGTCCTCTCATTTGATGCCCTCCCTTATATTGTTGAAGATGAGGAGGATAAATCACCTATACCTACATCAATTGAAGCCTTCGAGCAGCTTGGTCTTGGCTTGGTGGATGAAGACAACTCCAAGGTTTTGGAGCAGCAACAATAGACGTGTTTAGCCCCTGTTATAGTGGAGGAAACTCTCCTATCTAACAAGGTCTACAATTCTGAGGTGGACTTCTTTTGGGATGATTTAGAATTTTTTTGTTTAAGCTTGGATGTCAATATTTCTCCCCCAAAAGAGGAGCTTTGTCGGAAACATAAGAGTAAGGAAACAACAGAGAATGTGGCAAGCATTACATGCCAAGAGTCTTATTTTGTTGTAGCCCGTTGCCAAGAAGAAATGAAAATAGAGAGACAACTTGAATAATTTAGTTCTTCACTTGAAGTGTCTCAAAAATATGAAGTTTCTATTGATGAAGTGTGCATCAATACAAGTAATTTTGTAGTTATTGAGTAGCCACACATTTTTTTGGGGAGTGATTCTCCCATTGCTCAATTTGATAGTATGCCCGAGCTTCAAATTTTCTCATTTGAGGTGCATGAAGAAGCGATTTCTTGTGCAAATCAAAAATCAATTTTGGAATATTTTGCATCACCATGTGAGATGGAAACTTTCTCTTTTTGTTTCAGTTCATGCTTTGAGGAGGTCAGTGATGGTGACATTGGCTTATCCCTTTGTGAGGTGAGTTCTCTTCCCTCTACAAAAGGTTTCCTCTTGGATGCTGACCTATTTTCAAAAAAGTTCACCCCTGTTGCTATATGTTCAGCTGAGACACCAATGTTAGATGAATCTAACACTTGCATCATATGGTTCCCATGCAATGGAAAAATTTACAGTGAAGCGATCCTTCACCTTGCAAGTGTTTTGTGCAATTACATGCATGTTGGCAATAGTTTTCAGTGGTTGCAACTGGGTGAGGTTTGCAACTATGGTTTGAGGGAGATCAACTCCTTGAAAAGGTTCATCTTTGACAGAGGCAAGCTTCCATTATCTTCTTTCTATTAGTTTGTGTATATATTGTAAATATCTTACTTTCCATGAAGTGCATTTGTACACCCTGCATTCTCCTTAAGGGAATCTATGTTCTAGCTTTCATGCTTTCCTCCAAGTGCAGCTGGCACATGTTTTGTTTTGCTCTAAGGAGGCCCAACTATTGAAGTTTTACCCTCATGACTCTGTTCCCAATGGATCGATAAGGCCCCTAGATCCCATGATGATCAAGCAATCATCCCACAAAAGTCGTCATTAATGTTGACATTTCATGCCCCCCTTTAATTTCCCATCATTGATAACCGATTTGAGAGATCCCCCATGGGCCATCTTACATGTTTCTCCTTGAAGTTTCCTATATTTTTCTAAGTCCCAGAATTTTGGGTTTTTAGGTTGTCTCTTACCCACTTCCTTCATGCCTTCTCCATCGCTCCTCCTTTCCCATCTTTCTTCTAGGTGTTTCAGCCTTCGGCCTTACCCTTTACCAATCTCTAAAGGTAAGCCTCAAGGCTTACCTCCGACCACCAAAGCTCGATAAGGTTTCAAGATTTGGCTAAGTCTTTTGTCTTGTTGGACTTCGGGGGGTGGGTCTTCCCTCTTCCCTCTTGCCACTTTCATTTCGCAAGGTGTAAGCCTTCCTCCCGACCTCCGAAATCTCGCCTTTTTTTCCTTCTTCCTTCTTTCCTTCTCTCTTTCCCTCGTTTCTCTCAAAATTTGACTAAGTGTCGGGGTTTTGGGTTACGGCCTTCGGACTTCCACTTTACCTCTTACCTTTCTTCAGTAAGAAGTATATCATCTCCTTGAGTTTCCTCTCATATTCGCAGTTTTTCTTCTTCTCCTTCTTCCAAGCATGAGGTAAGTTGTAAGGCCGACACCTGACTCCCAACCACCCTACTACTAATGTCCGAAAAATTATTTTTTGGGGGTCTAGACCATTTAATTCATTTTCATGCTTGTAAAGGTGATTTTTCGGGGCTCATGCTCCAACCTTTCTACGTTTTGAATTTTTTTCTGGGTGATTTTTTGATGCTCAATTTGACTTTTGAGTGGCCTTTCTTGGTTCCTGAGCTTCAATTATGACATTAATTTCTCCCCTCACCTTCTACAAGTGGATTTCATGGGCGCCCATGCCCATTTATTGCTCTTTGTTTACTTTCTTTGTAGATCTATGCCCTAGTCACATCTTTCATGAAATGGCTCCATTATTGCAAGCACAGTCTTTTTTACTAACCCTTGTTAGGGTTAGGGTTCGTGTTCGACTTGTGCTTCTAAGTTATGCCTGATCTATAAAGGCAAGAAATGTATTCATTTCTAGGCTTCTTCTTCAATAGGTTGTTCGTTCTTCCTCTAGCTCCTCTAGGGTTTTTCTTTTGCAGACATGTATTTTACATTCTACCAATTTAAAGATTGGATTTTTTGCCTCTACATTAATGGAATGGATCAATTTTTCCTCTTCTCAACTATTTTTTGTTTGAGTAAGTTTATTACCTTTCATATCTGATTGTTTGTTTGTATTTTTCATGCATGTATGTTGTGTTAAATTGTTTACAATTCCTAGTTGAGAAACCCTCTTTCCTTCCAGCGCCTTGTCAAACCCTAACCTTCTTGTATGCCTCTGAAAGTCAACCAAACAACAAGTTTTGAAATTCCCCTTGCCCCTCTTCAACGATGTACTATGCAATATCGGTCAGGAAGAAACAACCTTTCCATCTTAGTGTACCACCTCCATTTCCCTTTCATGCATTCCTTCTCATGTTTTCCCTTGTGAGTTGCTAGAGTAGGGTAGTGGTAGGTTTTCATGTGTTGGGTTGGACTAGCACTTTGCACTTGGATTGAAAAAGGAATTCGGCCTTCTCTAGAGATTCGACCTCATACACACAAAGGTACCACACCTTGAGGTTGTTTTCGTTGTGTCATTGGAATGTTGAGCACAATGCTCAACAAGGTGCAATTTCATGTGACAGCAGGCACTCAATGTGTAACCTTGTTTAAGCTTGAGACATATTTATTTTGTAACTCTACCAATGCAACAAAAAAAATGTATAGTTTCATGTATGTCGTGCTAGAGAATGGGCCACAATGGTGAAAAAGGTCTTTTGATCATGATTAATAAAAATATTGGAGCTAGTTTTTTATTATTTTTCTAAGTTTGATTTCTATGAGCATTGTGTATGGTAAACATAATAGAAATAATTTTATTATGAGTAGTAGAGCTAAGAAATGTTTAGAATTGTTTGTTTTGATGTGTTTGATCTAGTGGATTTTTTTGATAAAGTAAGCAGCATTTACAGGGTGTTGTACCCTTTACACGGAGAGCCCTCAGGGCCAAAGATAAGCTAGTTCAAAACAGGACATGAATAGCCAACAAACTGCATGTCAAACGAAGGACAAGTACTAGACAACCCCAGAATCTAAGGGGATAGATCTTGCTCCCAAAACCCGAGGCCACAATTCAAGGATTCCCTTCTTTTTTCTCTGCACAATAGACTAGGAAGGCTCGAAAACAAAGTCCACCAAGCGAGGAGAGATGAGTGGTTCCTCAACAATCATCAAGGACAAAGAGTCACCATGCAACGAAGCTAGCAACGTAGAAGAGGATTCAAGAGCATTCAGAGGATCAACAAAAATGTTTGTTGAGGGACAGGGAGGCTCTACCGGCACAACGACAACAGCACGGGGAAACACTGGATCCACAGAAGGAATAGCTAGAGGAGGATCCTGGGGAGACACAACCTCCAAAGAAGCAGTGAAGGAATGGATGTCCTCCCTGGAGGGACCATCCGAAGAGGGAGAGCCCACCGTGAGATGGTCTGAGAGAGCATCCTTCCATGAAGTAGTAGCACCATTGTGGCAAGCAAGAGGGAAACTAGAGGCCAAATGACCAACAGAGAAACATCTCCTACACCGAAAAGGGATCCCCTCATAGTCCAAAAGTTGCTTCCAAGGTTTGTCCTCCACCATCGAGACCACATCATCATGGAGAGGTTTAGATATGTCCAAATCAATTAAAATACGAGCCATCGTAGTATGCCCAAGATTCTAAGACGTAGAGTCTGCCTTCAAAAAGTAACCAATGGTGTTGCCAATAGCTTCAAAACAAAAATCCTTCCATAACTGGAGAGGGAGGTTCGGCGTCAGACCCAAACTGGTCTGATATTCAGTGGATCCATAAGAGGATTGAAGGAGAAAGACCAAGGCCGAAGGAACAATGAATGAATACCCCACATCCACCCCCTGTCCAACACTCTGTCTCACTCCTCGAAGGAAGCAAAGGTTGCATAAAAAAAGCCTCTTGCATTGGGATAAAGATCAATTTTCCCAAAAACAATAGGTTTCCAGGAATCAAAAACCCACCCATGGAGATCAGGAAGGGAGGGCCACAAGCCGTTAAACCTACAAATCACACCCCGACGCACATAAAAATCCTCATTTTCAGCAACTTTTGGTCCACAGACCACAACAGGAGAAGCACGAGCGTAGGGAAAAGGCCGAACCCTAGCCATAGCAAGAGGAATCTGGGAACGAGCTTTTAAAATAGCCTCGGAGAAGGATTTCCGAAGGCATCCAGGAGCAACAAGAGGAGAGGGCATAGGACCCCCGCCTAAAACCTGCACAACGTCCTACGCATCGTTCAGAGGAAAACCATCCACCCCTGCTCGTAGCTTGTTCAAAGGATTCAGAAACCATTCAGAAGGAGCAGAGGGGTCAATCCCCTACAAAGCTCCATCCAAACGAACACGCGCAATAGCTTTACTATGTATTTTTTTTCGATGGACGCCCGAACCACTCCCACCCAACTCCATTTCAAAATTTTTTGGTAATTGTTCAATCTAGTGGATGTTCACTCTATGATAAAATCTCATTAGTATGTTCTATTTATTGATGACTATTCAAGGTTTACTTGGGTGTACTTGCTAAAACATAAATCTAGAGTTATCTCTAAATTTTAAATTTTAAAGCACTTATTGAAATGTAATCATATAGGAAGATTAAAGCCTTAAGTTTAGATAATAGAGGTGGATATTTCTCTATGGAACTTAATGATTTTTATAGACATGCAAGTAGTGTTCAAAAGAAACTATTCTATATGCTCTACACCAAAATGGGGTTGTAAAATGTGAAATAGATATTAATGGACAAACCTAGAAGTATGTTGAGTGGTACATAGTTAAATTAGTGTTTTTGGGCTAAGACTAAGTGTGAACATATGAGATGTGAACAAGTAAAGAAATCATTTGTTTCACATCTACAAGGTTTTATTGTTCAAGATCTATGTTCAAGTGCCTAAGGAAAAATGATCTAAATTGGATTTCAAAACTTAAAAGCATATAGTTTTTTGATATATCGAGAAGGTAAAGGGTTATAAACTTTGGAATGCTCTAACCTTAAAAATGGTTATTATAAGGATGTAAGTTTTTAAGGAATCTAGAGAAAAAATATATCTTCAACAACCAAAGGATGAAGAAAAGAAAATAATGCATTTTGATCTACTAAAGTTGAGAAGTAGAAAGAAGCACATGTGGAAGAACAAGATGATCAATTTGAGGATGGAAAGGCAAAAGAATGTTCAAGTGATATTTCTAAACAAGTAGAATATTTTGAAAAAGAGGTAGAATCTCTTACTTCACCCTTGACGAGATCATGGAAATGGATTCCACATGACAAGTATAATCCACAAAATTTATGTTGTGTATTTATTTATCTTGTATTGATGATGAAAATAGATCTTTCAAGGAAGCTAAATATTCAAAGAAGTGTGAGTCTTGGTTAAAGTTCATGCAAGAGAAGACAATGGCAATGGAAAAATATGATGAGGGAAGAAAACTCATTAGATGTAAGTGGGTGCTTAATAAAAAATAGTGTGAATGACAAGTTGAAATAGTACAAGGAAAGATTAATGGTAAAATGGTACTCCCAAAAGAGAGGGAGTTGATTTTGGTGAATTTTTTCTCCCATTACAAAACTTTTATTAAATTTATACTTTTCGCTGCTACTTCTTATGATTTAGAGGTGGAAAAATAGATGTTGAAACCTTTTTGTTGCATGGAGATCTTGAAGAAGAGATTTATATGAAATAGCTTGATGATTTTCTAGTGAAAGGACAAGAAAATCTAATTTATAGGATGAAACATTATTTACATTCTTTGAAACAATCACCTCAAATGTGTTATCAATTTTTTTATGCTTTCATATTATAGCCTAGGTTTGTAGGGAGTGAGGTCACTTATTATGTTTGTTTTAAGTTAATTGATGATCAGTTACTAATTATCATCTTGTATATTGATAACATGTTTATTGTGAACAAAGCTATGAATAGGGAACTCAAAGATCAACTTTCTAATGCATTTGATATGAAGAATTTAGGAGTTGCCAAATACATCTTGGGAATGGAAATTAATAGAGATTAGGTTCATAAAAATATTTGACTCAATTAAAGTAAGTATGTTGAGACAATTTTACAGTGGTTTTCTATGTAAGAATATAAACCAATGAATATTCATTCACCTATTAGTACCAAGTTATATTTGGATCAAAGATAGGTAATTTAGATGATGATTTTGAATATATGTATGATTTTCCTTATCCTAGTGTCATAGGTAACCTAATGTATGTAATGGCATGTAGTAGATTGGATATTTCCCAAGCAATGGGAGTTCTTAAAGGATTTGTGTCTAACCTAGGTATAAAGCTTTAGAATTATGTTAAAGGTTAAAATATTTGCAAGGAACTTCAGCTTATTATTCATTATCATGGGACTAATGATGTCAAAAAGATGTTAGACATACAAGGGTTTGTTTATTCAAATTGGTTGGTGATTTTGATAGCAAGAGGTCTATGAGTGGTTATGTGTTTTCTCTATTTGGAGGAGCTATAAGTTGAATGAGTATGAGGCACCTAGTAGTTATTTTATCTACAACAAAAGTAGAGTACATGGATACTATGTGCCCATAAGAAGGTGATTGGTTACAAAGTTTACACACATTAATTTTAACAAGACCAAAGTTTACACACATTAATTTTAACAAGATTGTGAGGATCAATTTTGACAATTAAATTGTTATCTATTCGGTGAAGAATCATGACATACCATACTTGTACTAAGCATATAGATGTTTAGTATCACTTTTTTTACAAGATGCTTATAACAATAAGGTCATGAGACAAAAGGTGAATATTTGAATAACGTAATAATGAGCATGAATAAGTTTTGTTGGTGAAGGAAGGTTATGGTTCTTGTATTTTATCATAGTTAATTCATTTTAAGCTTCATATAATGTCATTGAATACAAATATCAAGTGGGAGAACATTAAGATTAGTGTGTTATACACTTGCAATCTTATGTCTAATATTGTTTTATCAAAATAACTTCTAAATGAATGACTTTTGATCTAAAGATTTAATTTTAGTGAATTAGTTTTAAATTGAAGATCTCATTGGGTTAAACACATTAAAAAGTGAGAAAATAATGCTTAAATTGAAGATTGTTAGAACCCTAAAAAATCCCTTAAAAAGTGAAAAAATGAGCTCCAAAGGTTTGCACTATGGTACCTAAGAAAAATTAAAAATAGCGAGAGGTGGAAACCCTTAAGGAGACTAGATCTTTAGGTTGCAAATGAAGATCTAGAGATACTTGATATATTATTGTAATGGTGTTGAATAAGGTCATGAAAAAACGTCAACTGTAGGAGCTACATTGGAAAGAGTGGAGCATCTTATTATTAGTGGGTTTCTATATTGGATACACGTTTCAATACATATTGGGGTGTGGGGTTTTGTTTGTATACTATAGTTTTAGTGGTCACTTGTTTGCAAAAAGTATGTGGTGGTCTCATATTTCCTTTGTTTTATATATTAAGTGTATGAGATAGAGGTTTCTTATTGTTATATAGGTGAAGTGATATTAAGCAAATATAATTCTATTAAAGTAGAGAAAGTTTAGTGGATTGTATTGGTGTAAACTTATTAAGATTGATACCAGATCAATATCTCTTTAGTTATGGAAATTTTTTTCTAGAAAAGGTTTCTCTATGTAAATTTGACATTATTTGTTATTTTTTATTTTATTTATGCTTATTAATGTTCTATTTGATTGTTTGATCACATGTACTAATACATATTTCAATACATATTAGGGTGTGGGTTTTTGTTTGTATACTGTAGTTTTAGTGGCCACTTGTTTGCAAAAAGTATGTAGTGGTCTCATATTTCCTTTGTTTTATATATTAAGTGTATGAGATAGAGGTTTCTTATTGTTATATAGGTGAAGTGATATTAAGCAAATATAATTTATATTAAAGTAGAGAAATTTTAGTGGATTGTATTAGTGTAAACTTGTTAAGATTGATACAAGCTCGATATCTCTTTGGTTATGGAAGTTTTTTTCTAGAAAAGGTTTCTCTATGTAAATTTGACATTATTTGTTATTTTTTATTTTATTTATGCTTATTATGTTCTATTTTTTATTTAGTATACAAACAAAATCCCACACCTCAATATGTATTGAAACGTCTATTAGTACATGTGATCAAACAATCAAATAGAACATTAATAAGCATAAATAAAATAAAAAATAACAAATAATGTCAAATTTACGTAGAGAAACCTTTTCTAGAAAAAAACTTCCATAACCAAAGAGATATTGAGCTTGTATCAATCTCAACAAGTTTACACCAATACAATCCACTAAAATTTCTCTACTTTAATAGAAATTATATTTGCTTAATATCACTTCACCTATATAACAATAAGAAACCTCTATCTCATACACTTAATATATAAAACAAAAGAAATATGAGACCACTACATACTTTTTGTTAAGATTGATACAAGCTCGATATCTCTTTGGTTATGGAAGTTTTTTTCTAGAAAAGGTTTGTCTATGTAAATTTGATAGAGAAAGTTTAGTGGATTGTATTGGTGTAAACTTGTTAAGATCGATACAAGCTCGATATCTCTTTGGTTATGGAAGTTTTTTTCTAGAAAAGGTTTCTCTATGTAAATTTGACATTATTTGTTATTTTTTATTTTATTTATGCTTATTAATGTTCTATTTGATTGTTTGATCACATGTACTAATTGGTTAGTCAAATTTAAGCACTATTTATTTATACTTTCATTATATATGTATCCATTTATCAATAATATAGCATGGTTGTTCTCTTGAATGATATGGGAAGGCAACTCATGAGGTGTGAATGAAATTTTGGAATTGTTCTTATAAAAAGACTTAAGAATGATGAATACCTTTGTAAGACTCATATTAGACAAAATGGTAGTTATAGCTAAAGCATGCCTCAAAGCATTTCTATATATCTTAGATGAATGCATTAAATCCCAAGAGATATTTTGGCTAGAGTATTCTTAAGTCAATCAAGTAAATTGTATATTTTATTCATTGTCTAATATGTATGTTCAATCATATGATAACTCTAACTCTATGGAGTAGCTAGAGCATGAAAAATTGGTGTATTCCTAGAAGAAAAATGACTTAACATTTCAAATAATACATGGAAATACATAAGTCATATGAATAAGATATCATGATATGTAGGAAGAATAACATCACAAGGCACAATAGTTTCATGTGTAAGGAAGTATAACCTCATCACAAAAAGCATCATTCTTACATGCATTGCTCAAAGGGAGGTTACATCATAAGTATACATCGTGGAAGATGTATCATGAATAAAAACATGTGAAGGAGAGTTTCTCAAAGATGAAGTACTACTAAAGCACCTCACTATCATTGTTCTTATGAAAAATATAAACAACATGAGGTGCATGGCTATGTGAAGTGAGTGTATCCAGGAGGGAAAGAAAGAAAATAACTAGGTCAACGAAGTAGGGAATGGTACACACATTATAGAACAACACCTTCATAGGAAAGATAACCCCCTTTGTATGATAAAATGGTGTGAACATTTAAGAATATTGGGATCAAATGTCACAAATTGTATGAACATATAATTTTTTGTAATAGAGACATGAATAGAAGCTAAATATAGCACGCTAAAAGAGTGTGATATATCAATAAATTTCAAACCAAGGTTGGTGGGTGAAGGTCAAAGAGGGATCATATAATGATGGCTCTTACCCTAATATAGATAAACTAGTAATAGTAATATAGTGAAGGATCCAAACCCTAGTCAATTCTCATATAAGATAGATACAATTAGAAAATCAAACTTGAAAACCTTAATGAAAAAGGAACAAACCCTAGGTGTGTAAGAAATTCATGTTCATCACAAATGTAAGAAATAATAACACTCGAATAGATATCCTAGATGGATTAATAAAATTGTAATGCTAAATAAATTTGACCTAAGATAATGAGTTGGGCCTAGAAATAATAAGTTAAAATAATTGTAGAAATTAAATAGATGTAAATATAGTACTTGGATGGATTCTAGAGATCGAAAAAATGATGTTGAAGATGTTAGGGATTCACTCACCAAGGTGCCAAAATATTAGTGTATAATCAAACAAATGTTTTAAAATATGTAAATTAACTATACTTTATTCTAGTTTAGATTTGCACCTACGAAAGTGAATTAACACACAAACATGAATTGTACCAACACGAATGAACTAGAAAATATCTAACCATTAGAATTATCTCGCCTTGATCTTTTGATGTATGTATCTTAGTAAGGACTAACAATGTTTTGAAAAACCTTCAAGGAATCTACTAAATTATGAGAGTTGAGTTCTCAATTAGAACCCTAGGATGACCAATTTAATGGCTTTGAAACAATGATTGAGGACAGAAAGCAAGTGTGCAAGTTAGTTTAGAATGATGTATATTGATATAATGCTCTAATAATGTTGTTATGATGCTCTAAAGGTTCTTTGATCAGTCCTTTACCACTAGATTCCTAGGGTGTCCTTGTTAACATGATTTCAAATAAATAAATGTCTTTAAATACAATAGGATAGCACACAAACAAACACAAATGTGTGTTTGATTAATTAACATTGGCTAGTGAAGAAATCAATAGTGTAAATTTCATTTTTATATTTAATATGTTTGAGTTTACGATCTACAACTATAGAAATGTTTAGGTCAAGTTCACACCCACAAATCTAATTAATCCAAGGTGTTGAATGGGATATCTAGGGATCAGACCAATCTCTATATATGAGTGATGATGGTATCAAGGTAGGATCAATTCGTGATCTAAATTTGTGCAAGAATATGCAACGTGTAGACTTGTTATTGCTTAAAAGACACTCTAATCAAAATGGCCTCAAAACATAAGGGAAAGGGGCATGGGTCTATAATTATCACCATTACAATATTAAAGGAAATATCAAAATATTTACTAATGGTATACTTTCACATTTTCATTAGTTAAGGATATTATCCAAGTCTATTTGCCTTGTTAGGCATGCTCATAGTTAAGGAAAAATAGTTATGTAAATAGTACTTAGAATTATCAATGGGCAAAGAAGAGAGGAGGCAACAAACTAAAGTAGTAATAATTAACACCAGAATGGTTCTTAATACAACAAATTATATCAACAACAATGCAATACAATCCAAAAACTGATGGCCACTACAAGAAATTAAAGAGCACCCCTCTAGAAGGTTAAAAGAGAGAATGTGAAGATGACAAATGAGTCATCCATGACTAGACAACCAAAGGACAAGAGAGAATGTGAAGATGATAAATGGGTTATCCGTGAGTAGATAACCAAAGGACTTGGTGATGCCAAAAATATGTGAGATACTAAAGTACATAAACTATGAATACATCATTATAGTACTCTCCTATATATGATTTAGTAAGTTACCTTGCAAAAAAATAATAACCTTTTAGTGCACCATATTTCATCAAGGTTTCCACTAATTTTGTAAGTTAAAGGACAAAGGGTGGTTGGTTGTAAACTTCTCATAACTGTTGATGTGATATTGCTTTAGACCAACATTTCATTACATTAGGGAGGAAAAATTATTAAGAAAATTATGAAGAGAGAATGTGAAGATGATAAATGGGTCATCCATGAGTAGATAACCAAAAGACTTGGTGATGCCAAAAATATGTGATACTAAAGTACATAAACTATGAATTGTTGTTATAGTACTCTCCCATATATGATTTAGCAAGTTACCTTGCAAAAAAATTATAAACTTTTAGTGCACCATATTTCATCAAGGTTTCCACTGATTTTGTAAGTTAAAAGGAGCAAAGGGTTGTTGGTTATAAACTTCTCGTAACTATTGATGTGATATTGCTTTACACCAAAATTCATTACATTAGGGACAAAAAATTATTAAGGAAATTATAAACAATGAAACAATTGAATTTGTTCTCTTTGGGTTAACTTACTAAAATTTCTTATCAGAGATTGACATGGGCTCCCCTTTCATTCATGGTAGTAAACTTGTTCATGGTGATACACAAAATTGTCCTATGGTAAAGAAAATGTAAACATTTCTTTGATCGGCTCAATGCCCTCTCTAGATACAAGTAGTTCTTAATAGTAGTGGAAGAAGGCATATTCCCTTTTTTAGATGCCTTAATAATAACAAATGGAGACGGCTCCTTATCACTGATAAGTTTATATGAAGACACACAAATGTTTACAATAGAGTTGACTCATATCACCAACCTTCTAAGAAAGTTGTCACAACACTCTTTAATAGTGCAATGCTATTCTTTGACACAAACTACATGAAAGTAGAGGAAAGGCATCTTACCAAGGTGTTCAAAATAAATGGCTGTAATAAAGGGAAAATAAGAAGCTATGAAACAAACTACAAACAAGGCACAAAAGCTCTCTTCACATACATCTAGGGTGTATTTAAGAAGTTATCCAAGATGCTAAAAAGGAATGGCAGAGAAATTGTCTGAAAACTTATCAACATCATGATAAACCTCAACAAGATCTCCTAAAACTCTTTAAGCATTAAATTTAGAAAATAAGTCTATCTAATCTCTTGTAGAAAACCCTACATCATGAAAACGTGACATTAACTACAGTGAGGACTATAGGAGGATTTTACTTAGAGAGATATTGATTGTGCATGAGAGGTTTGAAAATCCTAAACAGACCATCACCTAGACACTAAAATGTTGTCTAAGATCTGAGAATGGTTCACATGGATGAAGAACTAGGTCCATGGTTACGCCAATTTTGAAGCAACACAAGTGTGTTCTGCACAAGCTAGGTGGGAGGATCAGTGATCATGTGAGAGTGGAGGCAAGATGGAAGGAACATCTATTCAATCGATGCAAAGCACCTCAAGGCAAAGGCAATAGCATTCTATTTGGACTCCCCAACTCTTGTTTGTAAGAGTAGTGTTGACATGATCTACACGTTAGTGATTCTTTATTGCTTTTTTCAAAGACTGCATACAAATAATGCTTGTAAAAAGCTAATCTGGTAGTAGTTCATTGATATAGCAGAATGGCATTAATGTTGTACACACAACAATTCCGTACCACATTTCAAATATGAACACAAAGCTAGCCACAAGGGCTGCCTTTCATGATTTTAGGAGTAGAGGACATGTTGAAACCCATTTCATATCCTTTAAAGATTTTATTTATTTTTGCTGTTAAAAAATAATGCACCAAATTGGTTAAATTTTATTTAGGAGCTATAAGTAGGCAATACTCAAGAATTAATATCTTTAAGATTAGTGAAGAAACCCACTAATTTATAGAAATAAATTCAAAACAAATCATTAAACTCCAAACTACGGGGTTAACCTTTCTTTAGGTAATATCCAAATTGATCCATGATCATGCAAGGTAATTGGAGAGCAACTCAATTTTGAGGGGTAAAATGCTTGTGCAAACAAATGATTTAATGTTAAGTATGCATATAAATTGTCATTGTTAAAAACTAAATTGTCAACAGGTTTTTACAATAATCACTTATGATCAAACATATAATATCACATGGGTTAAGTATAGCAATAATCATTATGATCAAACATATAATATCACATGGGCTCATGCAAAGGTTACCATTTGAAATGATTTTGTAAACTCCTCACTTTTAACACATTTTCAAACTGAATGAATTTGAGTTCAGTTATGCTTGTGGCTCAAACGATATCCAGCACTTATTAAGCTGTTAAAGATCACACTGTTCTTCAACAAAGATCTATACACTTTCCATCAATGGTTTAGGTCTACTGGTAACTCCTGTGTTACACCTAATAACAAGGCCTTAACCCAGCTATAGTCAATAGTAAAAGCTTAATGGTTTGAATTCTATTTACATCCCATGAAGATTTGCCCCACCTTAAGTTAAATTCTACCAACAACTCTATAAACTTTGAGCATTTAACTCTATCACAAACAATGATAACTCGGAAGGCTACCAATTTTGTAAATTATATTTATTGACAGCAATCAAAAATATCATACGTGATAAACAGAATGTCTATCGCAAAATCATTCTAATTTTTTGATCAAAACATGCTAAATTCCTATAAAATTAAAATATCAATAAAATAACAAATTTCCCAATAATTGTCAAAGATAAACAGCTTAGATAGTTAATTTAATAAAAAGGGCACTATGTCTAATATTTAAAACGCAGTGTATGATTATTAGTTGATATTGTAACATTACCCTTTGGCCAAAAAAAAGTTACAAGCAAAATCTAATATTTGTTGTAGAAGAAATCAGCGGTGGATCAACATTACAGGCTTACTTCCCTTAAAAAAAGATACAATATTACAGGAGCAGAAGGGCATGATAGATTAAAAACCTGAAAGAATAATATGAGGGAATGTTTATTAAATTTAATCAGAATTCACTTCTTAAGCTTTTTAGTGAACTGAACCACAGTAACAGGCCTTGCCATCATTTGTGGCTGATTATATTGGATAAAAGAAGCATGTGTGCTCTTATGGTTCAAAATGAGAATCTCCCTCCAAAATAGCACAGGAAAAGAATCGTGAGCTTACTGGATGGTAAGTTACATAAATGGACACTCCTGAATAAAGGCAAAGGCTTGGAAATAAAGGTCTTCATATGATCAATAATTGGCCTCATCTCCTAGCCAACATTTTCATACAAATGAGAGTAATAATCACCATCAACCACCAAGATACGTATCATATTCAATGTTATACTCCAATCAACTGGATGATTCTACTTACAAATAGGACAGATAAAAAATACAAATTCAAAGACAACAAACATTGACTTATACCAGTATATCTGCACGCTTAGATTTTACATTTGTTGTTTCTGAAGAAGCTGAAGCTTTAAACCTTGGAACAGAGTAATCATCTGAGAATAACATAGGTTGCTGAGGATATGAAGTTGGAGGTGGGGTGAGAGTGCGTTGTGCTGGAAGTGGAGGAAGTGAATTGTATCTGTAATCATCGCCATTCAAACTGCACATAGAAACAGGTATAGATAAAGTATTAATTTTTTAAGATACAAATTAGTACATGTTACACAAAATTGTTTACAAATATATATTGAAGTATACCCTATAAAGTTCCGTATAGAGTCGTCATCATTTGATCTCTGCCTTGCATGATATATATTCTTACTAGCAGTGGGGCTAACCCATGATTGTTGTACTGAAACTGGAAGATCCTCTGGGTAGTATCTTCTCTTGATCAACTAGATGAAATTTTGGAACTAAAATCAGTACACCATGTACATGCATATTACATACACACAGAATGGCATCTAACAAGTTTTAGACAATTGGAAAAAATAATAATTTAATTGATTATTGCCAAGAGAACACATACAGTAATAAAGAATTTGTTCACTGCTTCCTTGTCCAGACGACCTTCTTTAGCTACCTGGTACATGTAGCATAAACAAAATCTCTTTTAGATTTTATACAACAGAAACAGATAAAAGTAGAATTTAATGGCTTCAAAAAGGAAGAACTAGTTTACACTCCCATGACATAGAACAAGGAAACAGTACTTACTGTAACTAGACCCCCACTCCCTGGGAAGGTTTCACTTAAAGGGAGCTCTTCACTTGGAGAAAGTAAACCCTGCTTCTCAACCCATTGGCGAGCAGCATCAACAAGATTGCTACTGCTACCTTTTCCACAATCCTTTGGTGCAATGTCAGCTTTATTCCCTATAACGAGGAATGGAACTGGAATGCCAGCTATATTGCTGATACCCAGAGGGGCTGAGAATGTTCCCAGGTTTGCAATCTCTGCAGCCCACTTCTGCAAGTTTGATTTAGTCTTCCGTTGAGATAGGTCATGAACAAATATGATACCTGTTCACATATATACAACAGCTGATCTTCACTGAGTCAGTCTGGGCAACAAAAGGCCTTAAAATTGATAGCCAAGACTATAATTCTGAAGCATCCTCACAATGACAGCATCCCATAACATTAATTCTCAAAATGAACAGTCTCAAACAACCATATAATAAGTTTCCCTAGATGCATCAACTCATGCAACAGACACCAAACTCGAGAATGTTGAGGGCCTAGAAAAGAAGCAGTACTTAGTTTAGGATGCTAAAAGACAAACAAAATATGTTAAAGAGTGCCACAAAATTAGCAAGAAACCTTCAAGAATGTTTTTGGGGATACAGAATACAGTAAAAAGCCCCAAAGGGTACTTGATCGAGCATACATGTACAACTGAATCTCTAGCAATTTTGGCCAAAATGCTAGAATATTAACATTCAAAGCTAATTTTGCTTGCATTGTAGAGCTAGCCAACAAAGCAATAATTGCATCAAACAGCATTACCATTATCTAAGTTTGGATATTAGAAGATAGGTAAATAACATAATTTAATATGGTAGGGCAAGGATTGTGTCGATTTCAAGGAAGACAGAAAAGAAACCATGAAAATTTAGCATCCCACAAAAAATTAGTCAGAAAGATATGAACATTGCTATGCAATATACACAAATGAAGCTGAATGAGAAACCCGAAAAACCAATTGATATCAGGTTCAATTTAGTATTTGACAAACATCTTGCATGATGAATTAGGACATAGACTAGACGTTGATCGACAAATCAGGTTACATTCTGTTGTTTAACAAAGAGGTCTTCATATGGACCATCCATCTCCCTTTGGTGCATCAGTCCTTTTGCCCAAGAAGACAGACAAGCCCGTGACAGTGTACAATGACTTTAGACTGTTAAAATATGTCACCACAAAAAATAAGTATTTCCATTGCTCAATAGATAACCTTCTAGACAAACCTAAAGGAGGCATAACCTTTTCGAATAATGAAGAGTGGTTGCCACCAAGTTAGAATTGGACGTCAATGTTCTTAAAACGGATTTCATAATAGATCACCATGAATTTCTGGTTGCCTTTTGGCCTTACAAATTTTCTGATAAATAACAGTTTTTTCCTCTACATAAGAAAATGCATCGAAATGGATGATATGCTAGTTTTTAGGAAGAATATGTATGTGAGACATGGCCTCCAGCAAGAAAAAGCAGTGGACCAGTTGTCAATCATTTTAAAGATTTGAAAAATCAATATCATGGGGTGTTTGGCTTGAGCAGTAAGGTAGGATCTTCGGAGATCAATCTCGTCCTTGGTAAGTGGGAACAGTGCTGGCTGAAAATTGAAGCTTTCATACAATCCTATGTGCATTTGGCATTGTCAAATATTGGTGACAACCTCTCTCCCTGTAAGCTTTCTCTTTGAAGGTTTGGAATATTCCCGTATCCCCCAATTAAGATGATAATTGGTAAACTGATTGTCAGGAATATGGCACATTGAAACAAGCCTCCTCTTAGATTTCTTAAGCTTAATTTTGATGGTGCCTCGGAGCCTGCTGCGGCCAGTGTTGCATTACCAGATGATAAGAGGCATTTTGTTAAGGGTAGCTCCCTTTTATCTGGCACTCCGCTAATAATGAGGCTGAATAAGCAGCAGTTATCTAATAATTCTCCCTAGCTAAGGAGGTCAGTTGCAAGAAGCTCATTGTTGAGAAGCATTATTCAATGCTGATTCTTGGACTCTCTAAAATGTCATATCGAAACTGGAAGGCAGAGTCTTTTTTGGAGGAGGTTCTTTCTTTGTGAAGTCTTTCAATGATGTTTTTCTTATGCATTGCTTCTGTGAATGCAAAAGGCAGCTTATTTGTTGGCAGACGCTAGGGTCAACATATCTCCTTTTTCAGCTCTATTTTGTGCAAGTTCAGTTGCTTAGGCAGGTCTAGAAGCTATTATGGTTATCAATTGGCCTCCTCAATCCCGGTTCCTCGTCTTCAAGTATGGTGCTCCAGGTTTTTATTGGACTCAAATGTTTTTGCTTTTCTCGGCATTTTAGATGATGCCATCACTCGTTATATCTTTATTATTTTGCTTGGAGGCACTCGGTTTATGATTTCCTATGCCACTATCTTTATTAATGTCTGATCTCTCTTCATCATTGTCTGCTATGGTAGCAATTGGCACATTTGATGCAGCCTCTGGAGAATGTAACCTTATTCAGCTCATGCATGTATTTTCAATAGCTTGTTTGTTGGAGGTGTAGTATGTGGTCAGGATTAGATGTTGCAGGTATTTGGCCATTTTGCTCTTGTTTCTCTTTGTTGGAGCTATGGGGAGTGATTGCTCTGTTGGTGCTTGTTTTGTTGGAAAACTTGTTTTTCTCTGTTATGGCTCACAGGCAGGAAGCATCTAAACCTTGGGACACTTTCTGTTGTGGGTTTGTCTCCAATAAATGCCTTAAGGCAATAATCTTGCTGCCATGAGACTGGTTAAGTGCATTTTTAGGCAAAAGGGCTTGGGGAATGATGGTTTTGCATGCAGTAGGCTTAAATTTGAGAGGATTTCATGAAGAAGCTTGAAGACAAGGTGAAAGATGGGCTAATCAAGAATTGGAAAGCATGTTTCCTGCTCCCAGGGGATTCCGCTATCTGCTCTGCACTGGATGTTGGGGGTGCTGCTTCATTTTTGGCTTGTGGCAGTCTCAACCCAATTAGCTACTATGGATGATATTAAGGTTCTAAATAAGGGACTAAAGGCTGTTTTCCATCAGCAGGAGGATGTTCAAGCATTCGGTTTGGATTTGAAAACTGTGATGAAACACCTGCTAGTTACTCAGTTGAGGAGTAAATTGAAAGTGACTAATGATTTCATCCTCCCTTCTTTGGGTGGTAGCGCTTTGTGCAAGACAGTTTGAAGGAGGGAAGTGATCCATGGTATCAACTTCCCTCAGTTAGCAGAAAGTATGGATAATCCTATGTCTCACTCCAACAAGATTTTGTAGAATCTGTGTCAGGTGATATTAGCACTTCTTCCAGTGGTATTGCACAATGGGGGGGTTACCAATCTAGACTAGGGATTGTAGCCCTCCTGATCTTTGTTTCTCCTGCAGTATATGGTAGGCTGGTTTTATGGTTTGGCTCTCTGTAGGTTAGTAGTTGGATTATTGTTTTGTCTGACCATCAAAGAGCTCATTTAGGTTTACTCTGTTAGTTGTGGCTATGTTGCCACCTTTTGCTGGTATATTGCATTTTTATTGTTTCATTGGTCGAGTTCCCCAACAAAGCCCCTCTTTACAAAACTTATATATATATCATGGAGACAAGAAATGTTTTAGAAAAACTTCAAGCAAAGTAAATAAGTGTTCCAGAATTCCAGTTCAGTCTTCAGATTCTCAGAGATCTGCAATTAGATAAAGAATTATTGGATTTTGCTACTGATTCATGTTTGAGCTATGAAGCAGGAAGAACAAATTCAACAGATTTATAAAGATTGGATGAATTCACAGGTGCTCAGCGGGATAGTAAATCTAGACAAGTTATCAGTCCCCAGAGTTGATGTTTAACTAAAATTTCATGTATATTATATATATACAGAATTCATTTCTTTGGAAATGGTGCAGCTTGTTGTAACAATATATTTGATGGCAGAATGCCTTGGTCATGGTGGGTACACAGACACAGTTGTTTTGATGTGGACATCCCAGCTAAGCACAAAACAAAATTAATAAAATCCCACATGCCACTTGAGACCAAGAAGTTCCTAGAGATAAGAGGCACAGAGAGAGCGTGTTTGTTGACCCTCCAATCTTCCTAGTCTCCTGCTCAGATTGAAGACACAGTTTCCATTCAGGAATTCAGAAAGATCTCAAAGCCATCAAGTCAATACTTGATTCCATCTAGGTTTCTCAGTGACCTACAGATAGATGTATGCTTGGGTTAACCACACTTTCTCAGTAAGCTACACTAAAGCATGTCTAGACCCTTTGTTCCATTACTAAAAATGTCAACAGTATGAAGTATCGCCCATGCATCTCTGCATGTATATGTTGAAGACTTTAAAATGTTTACACCCAAATATTATTGCAACTGACATTAACACCTCTTTAGGTTCACTTGATATTCTGGGTACAGTGGTAGCATAAACTAGGTTTATTTAGGCTCACCTGAAAGTATACCAGGTGGCCTACACTAAAATTCATAAGGCTCAACTAAAGTAAGGTGATCCAGATAGTAATGCATTTAGATTACAGTGGCCTACATTTATTGTTTATAGTCAAAGTGACCTATGCTATAGCAATATGTTCAAATTACCTGTACAATAGTATAGCGTTTAGAATCAGTGGTCTACAGAGACATTTCTAGACTAAAGGTTCCTACATCATGACGACAGGAATGTGTTTGGTCTACATATACACGTTTTGGTCAAAACGGCCTACACAATATTAATGCTTTTATGCTCACAATGGCACACTTCCATGTTCAGGGAAAACATGATCTAATCAGTTCAACTTTTACCATTAAACGAAATAGCCATTATTGAAATAACAGATACACAGTACAGCAAATCAGATACAATAGCAACTAAGCAAGTGTAATATTTTTCTGTTCAACTCGCCACTCAGTAGTTCGCATCTCACCATGGCCTTGATAGCATTTCATTGATTGAAAGTTTTGTAATATCTAATTAGGAATCATTAGACTTTCCTTACAATTTGATGATCATATAGAAGTCCATGTTGATCACTAGCCTCAAAATAATTTTACTAGATTCTCAAACTGTTCTTGTTTTGCAGACTATTTGCCAAGTATGCTTGAGCTGCATTGAGCACCAAGAGTATTCCCTGCAGTTTGACTAACTGAGGTGGCTGGCTGTGGCCTTTTTAACATTCTTGGGGAGATCCAAAAAATAGTTTGCGATTAATAATCTTGTTGTGATTGTCTGTAAGAGATGATTAAGAAAACTGGTGTGCATCATAGGCTTTCTCTGATTGATCTCAAAGATGATTAAATTCAAATGGAATGTAGGTTAGTTCAACTCTCTGCAAATTTGAATAACAACCCGCTGGATTCAACAGCAAACAAAATATTTACAATGTACATTCTGTCAAAAGTGATGAACCAATCACACGTTTTGCATGTCTATCAAACTATCTGAGCTTTCTGAGTTCCTTTTAGTTTGTGTTGCTTGGTGACAGTAATGCAGCAAATGAATGCATTGCTTCTTATCACATAATCATAATTAGTATAACATAAACAATAACACTACATGCATTCCCCATTCAAGGGGCTTTTGGTATTAATCCATTGCTTCTTAAGTGTAAACTAGTCTCCTGGTGCCTCCCTCCACCTAGTCTTTACAAGCTCAACTTTGATGGGAGCTACAGAACAATTCAGGAAATCTAACGATGACAGCCTCAAAAGACTTGGCAATAGAACCAACAATGAAGATGAAGTCTCAGATTTAGTGTGGGGCCTTCATCTGGTTTGACAATGCAGTTTCAGAGTCGGTGCAAATAGAAGGTGACTCACCGGTAATTTTTAATGCTATCAAGAAATGAGGCTCTCCAAATTGGCAACTGAGAATATCCAGTGAAAGGTGCAGCCAATTTTGGATTCATTGAAAGACTTCTCCTTCCAGCATTGTTAGTAAGAAGTAAACGAAGTATCCAACGTTGTGCGAATTATGGGATTGACAATACGGATGATTTGGTAATTGGCAATAGTTTGGAAAGGTGGTATGGCAATGCTTCCATATGGTAAAACAATCCTTAATAATTAGCAATCATAATTGACAAATCACTTCTTTCCATGAATGAGTCTTGGCACAAAATTATTGGGATTGGTAACGACTGTTAAATACAATAGCCATCTCACACATATCCTTGAGATCCACTCAAGGTTTTCTTCTGATCTCACTAAAAGAAAATTACCAGTTTGGTACCCTCACCACCTTCCTAACAGAAGCTTATGGGCACAAGCAACTTGGAATTAATATTTTTAAAGAACCGTAACTGAGATGAACTTGGTCATTTTAAACTTCCCCCAGTTGTGATCCTTGATTGCACTATCTAGGCTTAGCGTGTTTGTACCTTTCTCTTCAGTCACATTTGATTATTCGACCAATAATAGTGTTGTTGTCTTTGAAAGTTCCAGTATTCCAAAGTTCTTACAAGTTTTTGATTATTAGGTCCGGGACCTTCAAAAATCCACTTGCCTTAATCAATATGCATCATCTTCTTCCCAGGTAGACATTCTGCACTAGTTGAAGACCGTAATCATACAACTTTCTTCCTCGTATTCAAAAAACATTGAAAGTGGTCATTTGAAATCTTCTCCAAATGCAAAAAGACATATTTTACAATGTTGTCATGCAGGTCACTATCACAATAGAGATCTCCAAAGGCAAGTTCATGAGGCTGCTGAAGGACGGAATAGTACTGGTCAACCAGAATGAGGTCAAATGGACACACATGGCAGCACAGCCAGCCTAATGTATCCATATTCCTGAGGGCACTAGAAGCATTCCAGAAGGACTTTAATGAAAAAATATAAGGAGAAAGGTGAACCAAAAGGCTAGAGGACCCAGGCTGCACACCAATGAGGACTATGTAAAGGAAGAAGTCAACTCCAATGATGAACATATTGCTGCTGAAACTCTACTGGGATGGAGAGACCTGGAGTCCTGCAGTGAAAGCAGGAACCGCTAATGAAACCATAAATGTTTTCTATACCTTTTTGTACAAAGTTCAGGATTCAGAAAAATGGTACAAATTGTAAATGCAATACAAATGTAAGCAAGGATATGAAAATGTATAGCAGTATGTAAAAGCATGTAAAATTGTAATCAGAAGTATTTGGAAGCATACTTGTTCGCTGTTCATGCTTGATGAAATCAGAAAATTCATATCAGAACTTAGGGTTTTGAGCAGAAAATTAGGGCAGAATTCTGAGTTTGCAAATCAGATTTTTAGGGCAAATCCTATGTGGGATATTTCACTTGCTCCTCCCAGTACAAATTTGTTGACTCACTGTATCATGTCCTGCTCATGAGGATTGCGATCCCCAAGATGCTCAGTTCCATGCCTGTAGATGGTTGTCCCAAGCACCCAACTGCCGTAGCAGCATCACCTTTTTGAAATTAAATTTGAATGTTTCTAATTTTCAAAAGTGGTTTCTTTTCTCCTTCCAGTGCTTCCTATACCCCTTCAATCCTGCAACCCGCAATCAAAGGCAATTCATCTCAGATACAGTGACAGCCAAGTAGTACGTCCATCCCTCAATCAAAGGGGATTAACTCGCCAGAAGTTAAGGACTTGAGCTCTTCCTAACTTAAGACTCAACCATTCCTAAATGAAAGGCTCGGCATCTTCCACTGACAAACTCAGCTACCTTATTCCAACTTAAAGACAAAGAACTACAATGCTGCCTATTTAACTATTACTCCTATGCTGCCAGTTCACTCACTCAGCTAGCCACCTAATTCCATTATTCCACTCTCCTAACTAAAAGTACTTACAGTCCTATCTAACTTCTGAAAAGTAACTCAGTGCTATGGATTAGAAAGGGGACATTACAATCTACCCTTCCTAAAATTGCTTGCCACAAGCAACATAATGGTAGATGTTCAAATATCTGTTGCCCCTCCCAAGTAGTATCCATTGTGGGTAAGTTCATCCAACGGACCACATACTCTATGACAATCCCATCCCACAATTTCTTCTCTTGTATGTCAGTGATGGCATTTGGAACCAATATAAGTTTCCCCTCATCATCAAGGGGTGGTAGATCAACTGATAGTGCAATATGCTGGCCAAGTTCCTTTTTGAGGCAAGACATATAGTTACAATTGCGAATCTAGCTGCCTATTGGAAACATAGGCCACTTCATCAACTCTCCTCAAAATTATGTATGATGCATAGGAGCAAGGTTTGAGTTTTTTTTCGGCCCAACTTATTTAATGAATGTTTGTCTACAAGGTTGCAAGCGTAGAAAGACCATATCTCCAACCTCAAACAATCTCTCAGTGGCGTGCTGATTTGTGTAAAGCTTCTATTGATTTTGAACCCACTATAAATGATCTTTAAGCAACCTCAAAACGTCGCAACTATGCTCCACCAATCACAAGCTACTAGTACCCTACTACCAGTGAACACCATATTGGTAAAGGTGAATGCATTATACACACATACTGCCATAAAGGATGTCATACCAATAAACATGTGGTATGTGGTAGTATAACAATGCTCTCTAAGATGCAACCACTTAACCCATGTTGTCTGCAAACCTGTGACAGTTCCTCAAGTACCTTTCGACCCATTTATTTACTATGCCTATCCATCTATCTAGAGGTGATAGATAGTATTAGAAGTAAGCTCAATGCCAATCAAATGAAATAACTCCTACCAAAAGGAGCAAAGGAATCTGCTGTGCCTGTCGCTAACAATTATCTTAGGCAAGCCATGTCGCTAAAATGCCCTTTTTGAAGCTTTCAATATTTTGCTCTCAATGCTATGGTATGACCCTTTAACATTAACACAGCTCCAATTCCCTCACCTGAAGCATCACACTCTACAACAAATGATTGTAAGAAATCAGGAATAGCAAGTATAAGGCATGTCATTCCATGAGAAGGCTCCAGTCTCAGTCATGTCAATCAAGGGAGCTACTAGCTATTAGAAACCCCTAATGAATCTTCGTTAGTAACTACATAGGCCAAAGAAGCCTCTCAAATGAGTCAATGTAGCAGAGGTTGCCCCTAGAAGCAACTAACTTTCTTGGGAATATCTCGGTAAACTGAAAGAGAAAGATATTTTCAATTTCTCAAGATAATATTTATTTTCAATTTCGCAAGAAATATACTTTTGTGGGTATGACCCCCCTTGGCCAGATTCACTTATCAAAATATACATTAGTATTAGTTTATAAAAAATAAAATTTTACGTTTAAATATAAATTTATCAAATAAAATATTTTTTTAAAAACTTAAAATAATATATTATCAAGTGAATTGGAACAAAATATAAAAAACTAACTTACACTAAACAAAAACAAAAATGAATTCAAAAAAAATTGCATTTAAAACAAAACGACACACCTGGAGCAAACATCATGGGAATAGCAAAAAAACCCTAACCTAAAATCACAACAAGAAATACCATGGAAAATTTGATTGTTGTTCAAAAATTTCAAGTGATTATTATAGGAGAATTCATGGAAGGTTTTTAAGGACATTGAAAATCGCGAACACCAAACATTGCAAAATACATAGAAAAACCCTAAAAGGAATATGCAAAGTGTAATTGTTCACAATGGAAGATATGACCAAAATTGCAATAATTTATTATTGTATGGTACAAAAAATGGTTTTTTGCAAAAAAACGAAAAAAAAAAAAGATCAAAATTTCAATGAAATGGTAGTCAGAAAATTATAGTTGCCATTTTTTGGCCCTAATATCACACGATTTTGAACAAAAACTAGGCAAAAGGGTAAGAAATGTGATCTCGCAATATATTGCAAGATTTTCCCACTATCTACTTCTATGGGTTGGAAAATCTTGAATGGCTTGGCTCTTTTGTTGATCCACCCAAAAATCTTGAGCACTAATGAAGTGGCCCATGTATACAATCTCTAAAACTCCAAAATCACACTTGGATTCTTCCGCAAAGAGGACATGTTGCTGCGATATGCCAAGGATTGTATCCAATCACCTCAAGTGATCTTCCCAAGTTTTATTATAGATCAATATATCATAAAAGAATACCAAAGCAAGTTTTCTCAATTGGGCATTGAATACCTAATTCATTGTTGATTGGAAAGTAGTAGGAGCATTTGTTAGTCCAAACAGCATGATCAAGAACTCATAATGTTCATAATGACATTTGTTTGTCTTGTGCACATGCTTGTCACACATACTAATCTAATGGTAGCCAAACCTCAAGTCAATTTTTAAGAAGTAAACAGCTCCAAACAATTCATTGACAAGTTCATCAATCGAGGGAATGGGATGCTTGTCACACATACTAATACTAATCCATGCACATCCTCATTGTACTATCCTTATTCTTTACAAGTACCATTGATGATGCAAATGGACTAGAACGTGTCCCCCAATAATTATTTTATGGCCTTCTCTATTTCCTCTTTATATATCCACATATGATAAGCAATGATCATGGCAAGCTTAGAACCCTACTCCAACTCGAATCCCCTATTTGGTGCTAGACCTAGATGCATATCACTAAACACAAGACTATGTTCATCCAAAATAGTTTGAATGTCAACGTGACACGTGCAATGCTTACTTGAAGGTAAAGAGTATGCTTGCCTTTTTATCACAAAGCAACAAGCTGCCCACAAAACTTGTCACTTATATAAAGTCCTTTCCATACTCTTAAATGTGACTTCAAATCCATGCACTAATAATTTTGGGAAAATTCCCCAAGGGAATGCAACCACTATATGCCCAGAACCATGTGTGCTTCCCTAAGTCCCACAACATAGAAATCATCACATACATTGAAATTGCCAATGGAAAATGGATTACTTGAGTTGTCAAATTACCTTAGTCCATGGGAAAGTAAAACCATAAGCGACAGTGACATTGAACCTAAAAAGTCCACCTTCAATCTCCTCTTAGCCATAAGGCCTTCATCATTAAAATAGTGAGTAGCCACACTATCAATAAGCACAATAATCTGCTATCTAGATAACTCTCCACAAATATTGAAAAGGTGATACCATGTTGCTCCTAAAAGAGGTACAAGTGCCCCTTCCCTAGTGCCCCACAATCAGTAAGTTTTTTGCATGTTGTTCTAATTCATTAGTATCATAACTAATCTCCTCTTAATTAGAAATTAATTCAATGTAATGTTCTTGTTTCTTATGACCAAGCTCCCAAAACTCTTTTCTAAGTTCATTTCTAGTCTACTCATGAATCATTTTAGCCACAATGCACCAAGGTGCAGCCCTGTTAAGGTATTAACTAAATCCTCCTTTCTTAAAATTACTTTTTTGTTGTCTAGTAGTAGGTTCTTTGAGTTGAGATGAAAATTTGCTCCTTAGTAAAAATGGCTCAAGTATCAAGGTCCTCCTAACAGCCCCTTGTAGTGATGGGGGTGCAATGGCCATAACTAGACCCTTTAGGGGCTTGAATAAACCCTCAATTAAGAGAAAATTGATTCTCTTTTCTAATACAATAAGTATTGTTGTCACATGGATTTGCACACTTGTTGAACCTGTTGTTCAACAATCCAATGACACAATAGGAATGATCTCAAGGTGTGGGATCCTTGCAGTTGAAATTAGACCTCCAAAGAAGGTCGGTCCTGTTGTGACCATTTCACACATCGCCCCATTGCAAATGGGGACCCCCTGTTTTCGCTTTTTGCCTCGATGTTGCAACTGCTTATCATTTGTCTTTTTTTACAATGAGGTCATCATTTTGAGGGTTCCAAGTCAGTCAGTCTGCCGAGAGTCATCTGAGCCAAGTCAAGAATCCATGCTTGAATCAGCGCGTAAACGTCACCATCGTGCTTAGAAGGCCTGGGAGGCGAAGATCGACTGTCGTTTCAGTCAAATCCGACACTTCCAAATTTTTAGGGTTTCTCACCCCGGGCCCCCTATTTTTTAGGACCTACTTTTTTGGCACTTTTGGGCAATTCTGGGATCCCTATTTTTTAGGGTCTATTTTTGGAAAGTTGCTATTTTTGGAAAATTTCTATTTTTGGAAAGTTTCTATTTTTAGAAGGGTCCCGAGTTCTGAAAACGCACTCAGAAGTTCAAAAAACTCAATAGATCTCTCAGAAAATCGAAATGAAAATTTTGAAAATTTTTCGAAAAATCTGGAAAATTCGTTCAAAAATGGTGAGAAATTCTGGAAAATTACAGAGAAATCTGGTAAAGAGCACTAAAAATGGTTGAAAATTTGACGAACCAGTCAAGAAATCCAAGCAATTCATGGAAAAATCTGAGAAACTCATCGGAAATCTGAGATAATGACTGAACATTCATGGAGAATCTGGAAATTCATGAGAAATCTGGGCAAAACTGAACATCTATTCATGGAGAAAACTGAGATATTCGCCTAAGTATGGAAGACTTTCAGCTCACAGTCAATGGTGAAGCTTCAGCCAAGCAATCAATGGCACAAAAATCTGAGCAATGGCCAGACCATCAGCCAAGTCCGCCCTTGGAAATGTCTAAGTCAAATGAGCCAATGGCCAGACCATCAGCCAAGTCCGCCCTTGAAAGAAGTCTGATGGCAAGCAAATGCAGCAAGAAGCATATCCTTGACCCATCCAAAGTCCGCCAAGGATGTCCAAGGAGGAAGGAAAGTCCGCCCAGCAGCAAAGGTGCTCATCCTAAGATCATAGAAAGTCCGCCTTGGCTTGAAAGGAAGTGGCAAGAGGGTTAGAAAGTCCGCCATCATGTGGAAGATGCCATCCAAAGTCCGCCTAGGCATGTAAAATGAAGGGAAATCAAAATTTTTTTTGCTAAGTGTTGGTACCCAGCAAAGTGAATTTCGAAAATCTGCTAAGTATGAAGGGTGGAGGATCCTTTCCAAAGGAGAAAGAATGTTGAGACAAGTGCCAAAAAGTCTTGAAATCCGCCCTAGAAAAGAGGGACATCCAAGGGGTTTGTCCAAAAGATCTATGAAGTCCGCCATACACTTAGAGGAGGTTAGCAAGGTGTCAAGGACGTCCATGATACTTGTCCAAGAAGCTAAGGAAGTCTGCCTAAGCAGATGAAGGGATAAAAGAATAATTTTTGGCTAAGTGTTAATGCCAAGTCCAAGAAAAGGTTCAAAATACTTGCCTAAGTAAAGAGGCTAAGGGATGAAAAATGAAGGCGTTGGCTAGGAAGTATGACGCTTTCGAGAGGTCAAATGCGAAGTTTGAAAGGACATGTGCCAAAGAAGATTGGGATTTGGCAAAGAAATAAAACGAAGTATGCCTAGCACAAAAGAGGAAGAGGAATTAAATTTGCCTAAGTGTGGAAAATGTTGAGAAATTGTCGACTTTGGCCAAAGAAAAATGCACAAGGCAAGGAGAAAGGAAGGATCGTCCTTGGCCAGAAGGAAGAAGAATATGTCAGACGTCGAGGAAATTCGCCCAACGAAGACATCCGGACAAGGATTTTGCCTAGAAAAATTCGATTGAGCAGGAGAAAATTTGACTTTGGCAGAGCAAAATAAGCTTAAAATCTCGCCTCGGCAAAGAAAAACAGGGATCTGGCATAGAATTTGTTGACGGAATGGCTTGAATTTTGGTTTGGCTAGACAAAATTGAGGATAAAATTGGAAAATACACTCTTAGCCAAGAAAAACGAAGAGGAAACCGAAATAGCCATGGGTCGAAGACGAACGGGTTGGAATAAACTAAAATATTTTAATATTTTAATAATTTATTTTCAATGCCTTGGACAAAATCAAATTCGCCAGACAATGTTTTGGAGGAAAATAATTTGTGCCGGCCAGAGATAAATTCACCATGGCTTCAGGAGAGAGAGTGGTGAAAATTTAGGAGAGAGAAAATCTGATATTGTTTATTTTATTTCTTGCAGGTGGATGACGACGTGAGGCGAGTCTTCAAGGAAGAAGCAAAGGCATGGAATGGAGGGAAAAAGATGGCACAAGCACGAGAAAGTCTGACTTTTCCCAAGCTCGGCATGTCCAAACCTTTGTAAGGCATGTTCAAGGCAAAATAAAGTCTGACCTGGATAAGAAAATGTCTTGAGCATCATGAAGTCCGACTTTGATTGAAGAAAAACGTCCAAGCTCATATGAAGTCCGCCCAAGGAGAGGACGAGAAAATTAGCTAGAAGAATTCACTAAGTGTTGGACAAAAAGAAAAAAAAGGGCAAAGTTCATCCAAAACCTTGGCTAAATGTTGAATAGTCCGGGTGAAGGGGGTACAAAATGAACTTGAAAAGCCAAAATTTGGCTAAGTCTGGGAAATACTTCATAGAGGAAATTCCAATTTCTCTATCATGGCTAAGGCACAGGGTCATTCTTCTCCAAATTCAAGACACTTGAATGGATATCCAGACGTCTTGGAAGGATTTCATCTATAATCCTAGACCTATTGAAGCAATCCGGACAACTTCTTGAGGGTTTCATCTCCTAAAGAATTAAAGACAAGCTTCCAATCAGAACCAGATGGTGACAAGAAGTGTTCTAAACAAATTTCTCGACACAAATTGGAGAATTCAAAGGGGAAATCCAAAAGAATAACATCAACCCAGTTCAAGCAGGAGGAATTTCAAAGCAACCAACTTCAAGCCTAGACATCTACTCCAAGGGGAGACTTCCAGACCTCAAAGATTCCAGTACAGGTAAGAAGAAGGAATCAAAGCCTCAAAAGGATTCTAAGATCAAAGTTAGGAAGGAACAAGCACAACGGACAGAGTTATCGGCAGGGAAAATATTCTAAGGCAAGCACGTGAAGAAAAAAAATGAAGCAACCAAGGAAGACATCCAGCACGCTGAGGTGGCGCCTCGTCATCTTCCAACCAATCAAATTGTTCCAAATCAACATATAACAACTTTCTATTTTATTGTTGATTTATATTTAGCAAAAAGGACAAGTGTCCTCAAATGAAATTTTCTCATTGGTCGAAAGTGACAAACCCTAATTAGGGTTTTATTTTGTAATCTCGGCCGTTGATTTGAAATCAATCTTGGCCATTGAATTGTAATTGGGGAGCCTATAAATTGAGCTCGCCCCCTCATTTGTAATGTGTGGAGACTTGTTATGTATATTGTCGCATTGAGACTATTTTGAATGATAAAAGCTCTTGAGCATGATTTGCCTTGAATCACTTCTTATTGTTGAATAGTAAGCGAGGTTGCATATTATCTTCCACCATAGATTAGAATTAAAGTTAGATTAAATAGAATTTGCTTTGAAAAGTTGTTAATTGAATGAAAGATTGATCGTATCGACTCATTGGTGAAGTGTAGCTCATACTTTCTTCGGATGAATGATTTTCATCCGATGCGTAAAGTTAGCCTTGAGCTCCTAAGTGTGGAAGCCTAACTTCAACCTTATCCGAGGTTTGAATATCATTCTCACAACCCCTTTGAAGATTGCACCCATTTTTGCGTATGTTGTCCAACAGGAGGCGAAACAAAATGTGGTTTATTTCGCTTCACCAAGTCCTTACTGTCTCTTGATTTCTTAGGCTTAGACTAGATTCTCTGAACCCTATTCTTTTTGCCATTTTTTGAGATCCACAATTGAAAGTCCTAATTGAGAACCTACAAAGATAAATTTCCTAAGTCCCTAGCTTTGCAGAAGTTCTACGTAAGTCCCCTTGTTCATTACCAGCAAATCACAACGACCACTGAACTTATCCACACGTCGAGACCCGACTAAAGAAACCTTGGAATCGCCATATGATCTTCTTTGCAATCTTAGCATACGCGGTGGTTTTTCAAGAGAGGATAAAGTGTCTTTGGACATTTTTATTCTGAGTGTTTGGTGGATGATAAAACACACACCAACATAGAATTGGCGCTAGAAGGAGGGCTGACGCGAAGAACTGAGTAGTAAACCTTTTGGTCCTATCAAATTTTGCTATCTGTGGGGAGAATCTTGAAGACTTTTTACCCTCCTCCCCGCACCAACATAGAATTGGCGCTAGAAGGAGGGCTGAACATTAGATTGTTTTCACAAGTAGGGGAATTCAGCTGGAAGGAGCCAGTATGAGCTTTGAAATGCCAAATCAGAGATATGTTAGATCTCTTTTATATCAAAAAATCCAAAAAAAGTAAAAAAAATCAGAAATGGAAAATCCAAAAGGAGATTTCTCAATGGATGGGCATCCATTCCATATTGCTCAGATCCAAAGAAAATTGAGTGCACAGCTATACCCCAGGAATTTGTCCAAGTTTGCTTTGCCAGGAAGATGTCGGATTCATGAAACGACCAAACATGATGAAATGAATTGCTTGACATTCTTGTCAAGGATAGAGCTCGTTCTCCAAGGTAAAATTTTCTTTTGGGATGTTCCCAAGCCAGGAGTGTTGGATATAGAGCCTGATGATTATAGCATTCCAGAAGTTGTATATGAGGCCTTCACAAGGTATATACTCAGAATCGAAACTCAGATAAAGTTGGGTAATGCTCAGTTGAATGGTGTTATGCTCCCTCGTTGGTGCCGGATTCACAATGCACCTCATCCAGAGTTTACTTGCGCATCATGTGAAGAGGCTATCCACCATGCCAGATGTCACCTCGGATTACCACAGCTACCATATGGATGTTTCAAGGACAAAGGATGGATTGAATATGTTACGCGAGTATTTTTAGCACCAAATGAAGAAGACACCACAATGTCATCTAATAGCATGGAGAATAAGTCACAACAGGATAATGTGATCGAGCTTGGGGATCAAGTAGATGAAGATTATTCCTACATCACACTGGAACGAGAAGTCGTTGGAGTAAAGATCAAAGAAGAAATGGAATACATTCAAGCAAGAGGAACCACCCAAGGCAACTGTCAGCATACTGAGGTGAATGAATATATAAGATTGCAAGTTATTGAAGATCATCAAGAACCAGAAATGGAGGACTTAGCTCAAAATAGAGACGGCGTGGGAAATTTCCAACATTCATTCATCCAAGGAGGAGGACACGAAGAAAGAAGTGATTCCAATGCACTTCAAGAAGGAATGGTCCTTGATGAAGAAGTTCAATCATGCAACATGGAAGAGATGATAAGTGGCTTGAGGCAAGATGATACGTTTGACGATCAATGGGCTACCAGGATGGAAGCAGAATATGAAATACATTTTGCGTCGGCGCTTGATCCATTGTTCACAGTCATGGAGGAATTGCTTGATGAAATTGAAGCAAATGGAAGGCTACTTGATAAACAAGCAACTGTGACAGAGATAGAGAATGAAGAACAATTCAGGTTGGGGCTTGATCCATTGCTAGGAATTCAAAAGAAGCCAGTGCATGAAACACTCCAAATTCCCAAATTCCCTTTTGAATCCAATTCCCACCCCACTCCACCCAGTTTGAATCGGGATGTTGATCTGCATATTTCAGATGCAAGTGGTATGGTTCACCATCAACTCCGACCTCCTGATAAAGTAATGGATGACGAGCAAGAAGTCATGTCTGCAAATGAAGACCACCAGGTTGTATCTTTCCCTACTGTTGACTATAAGGAATATCATTTTGATTATGGAGATTCAGGAAAGATAACTTGTTTATGGATTAATCATGGTTCGGATGAGTTGCCCCAGCTACTAATCTTTCCTGAAGTTTTGCTTAAGTTTGAGATTTGTCCGTTGAAAGAATGTTTTTTCGAGTTTAAAGACAAGTTTGCAAAACTTCGCACTGTGACCGCTACTTTGTTGTTGTTACATATCCTGAGAAATCATGCTAGGAGTTGTATATACTTAGGTCTTTTGACTGTTGTTTGCTTAAAAATTTTTGTTTTCGTTTAGAGTAGGTTTCCTTTCCGTTTTGTTTGCTTTAGATTAGTTGCTTTGCTTTCTTAGTTTAGTTTGCTTGCCCGTTTTGTTTTGCTTTCAATAAAGGGGCTCCCATTTGTGAAAGGCGTTGTATCTTAAGAACTCTAGCGTCTGTGCTAAATCATGTTCAGTCCATTTCTTCGATTAACATTTATGGAAAATCTATGAATCCTAGATTAATTGTCTCTAAAGTGTCCTAAGGTCGAGGATAGTACTTGACTGGGAAGGAAATCATCTATTATGTCCTGATACCGAATCTTGCAGTTATTACATTTTACACACTTAAAGAGTTCTCTGAGTCAGTGTGGTCTCCTAGGTGAAGTTGTTGGCTAGAAGGTAATCAGAAGTCTTGCTTCAGCGCCACTATAATGCTCAAACCCAGGTGAGCTTCATTGCTTACAGGCCAAAGTGTGGAAATATATGAAAAGAAAAGAATATCAAAATGAATCAAAAGGAAAAGAATGAAAAAATCAAAACACTTGGCTTTTGGGTGTGCGGACATCTCTACAGGTGTACCAAAGAATCAAAACACAAGAAAAGAAATAAATCGCCGGAAGTAGAGCAATCTCCGTGAGATTATAGCAGATAACCTCGTCGAGGCTATGGACGCTCGCTGGCAGCGAGGCTCTATCCAAGGATGCTTTTGGAGCTAAGACCCAAAAATATACTGGAAAGCCATCACGGAACCAAAGAGTCGTATTGGTCTTAAGAGACAGGAATAAACCCATGTGCACACACTTATAACTGAAGGATAAGATATCTTGATATGGTTTAGGATTTCTCTTCCCTTTTGAGTACTCTTCTTAGTCAAGGGGTAAGTTAGTGAGAATTAATCTGAGATTCCGGGTTTGAAGTAAATTCTATCTTTGAAATGTTCAGGAACATTTTTTCAGGTTGGCGCTAGATGTTGTGACCATTTCACACATCGCCCCATTGCAAATGGGGACCCCCTGTTTTCGCTTTTTGCCTCGATGTTGCAACTATTATCACTTGTCTTTTTACAATGAGGTCATCATTTTGAGGGTTCCAAGTCAGTCAGTCTGCCGAGAGTCATCTGAGCCAAGTCAAGAATCCATGCTTGAATCAGCGGTAAACGTCACCATCGTGCTTAGAAGGCCTGGGAGCGAAGATCGACTGTCGTTTCAGTCAAATCCGACACTTCCAAATTTTTAGGGTTTCTCACCCCGGGCCCCCTATTTTTTAGGACCTACTTTTTTTGGCACTTTTGGGCAATTCTAGGATCCCTATTTTTTAGGGTCTATTTTTGGAAAGTTGCTATTTTTGGAAAATTTCTGACACGTCAGGATTTCCTATTTTAGAGTCGAAAGTTAAACGCACTTTCGAAGTTCAAAAAACTCAATAGATCTCTAAGAAAATCGAAATGAAAATTTTGAAAAATTTTCGAAAAATCTGGAAAATTCGTTCAAAAATGGTGAGAAATTCTGGAAAATTACAGAGAAATCTGGTAAAGAGCACTAAAATGGTTGCATTGTAGTCAGTCAAGAAATCAAACAATTCGCCGATAGAAACTCGCCGAATAGAGATAATGGTACGGAACATTCGCCGTCGATCATGAAATGGGCAAGAACATCTATTCATGGAGAAAACTGAGGTATTCGCCTAAGTATGGAAGACTTTCAACTCACAGTCAATGGTGAAGCTTCAGCCAAGCAATCAATGGCACAAAATCTGAGCAATGGCCTACAAAGTAATGAAGTCCGCCCTTGGAAATGTCTAAGTCAAATGAGCCAATGGCCAGACCATCAGCCAAGTCCGCCCTTGAAAGAAGTCTGATGGCAAGCAAATGCAGCAAGAAGCATATCCTTGACCCATCCAAAGTCCGCCAAGGATGTCCAAGGAGGAAGGAAAGTCCGCCCAGCAGCAAAGGTGCTCATCCTAAGATCATAGAAAGTCCGCCTTGGCTTGAATGGAAGTGGCAAGAGGGTTAGAAAGTCCGCCATCATGTGGAAGATGCCATCCAAAGTCCGCCTAGGCATATAGAAGGAGAAAAAAAAATCAAAATTTTACTAAGTGTTGAGGCCCAGCAAAGAGAATTTCGAAAATCTGCTA
>VDFB02052028.1:0-11526 GCA_007258455.2 Sequoia sempervirens | reverse complement strand
TTATTTTTAATGTTGCTTCAAATTCTTATTGGAAGCAACTAGTTACCGCATTAATAGAGCCTAGTAAGGAGTTCAAATCCTCGACAGCTATGAATTGAACGACCCATTATTGGAGGATGAGGTTCAAAACACATATAAACTAGTAAAGAAACAAAATTAGATTTGGAAAAGCAAAGGCAGCGACATTTTATTTGATGGGTGGACAAATGCTAGTAATAGAACACTCATTAACTTTTTAGTGGCCTCAAGAGGATAGTTGGTCTTTTTGAATTCAATTGATACCTCCAATGAAATAAAAAATGTTGAGACCTTGTGTAGCCTGTTGAATGAGGTGGTGATGGAGGTGGCAATCAATTATGTTATTCAAATATTGACGGACAATGCATCTAAATATTGGTAGCTAGTAAACTACTAAAAGCGACGAACCCTATATTGTTTTGGAGCCCTTGTGCAACCCACTGCCTTGCCCTTATCCTTGAGGACATAAGGAAATTAAGTTAGGTGAAGAATGCAATTGAAGATGCAAGGAATATTACCAAATACATCTACAATCACACATGGGTCCTGAATCTCATGAGAGAGCATACTAGTGGCAAGGAGTTGTACGTACAAAAGTCACATGCTTTGCCACTAACTTCCTCACTTTGCAAAGTATAGCAGCTGCATTTCCCAACCTTAAGCACATGTTTGTGAGCAAAATGTGTTTGGAGAGCCCTTACTATAGAAAGGTTGAAGCAAAGAGAGTCATGAAGACCATTTTTTATGATACATTTGTCAAGACCATAGGGAAGATCATCAAGGTAAGTTTTTAATCAAAATTTCCCTTTTTAAAAAATGTTAAAAGTAGTTGATTTTTAAAACTTTGATATTTTAATTTTTTTTAAATTATTCACTTTAATTTTTTAATTTCCTTTTCATTCAAACTCTTGTTTTAGGTGTTATAACCGATGGTTAACATTCTGCAATTGGCGGATGGGGATAAAAACTCCATGGGGTAAGTATATGAGGCCATGGACAGAGCCAAAGAAACAATTCAGAATTTGTATGGGTCAAATATAGCCAAATATGAATCCATATGACACATTATTGACCGGAGGTGGAACCAACAACTCCACCAGCATATATTTCAAAGTATTTTCTAGTACCTTCAATTTATCGAAATTTTCATTTAAATTAAGTTTCTGATTCACTAAATACTTTACTTTTTTAAAATATAGATCCCATGTGTTTTCTATTTGTGATTTTTTTAAAGCCATGTGGTTATTTTTTGCTTTTTACTCTACCAACTTACTTTAAAATGTGATCTTCTACCAATCATATTTTTTTAGGATCTAACTATATACTTGAATTATTAATTTTATGATAGAATTTTTCATCTTAAAAATATAGATTATTGACCTAATCCAATTGATTAATTCACTAAAATATTAATCAATTCCAATAAGTTCTCAATTATTTTTTTAAGTGCTAATATTGTAACTTCTCTAATTGTCTAATTCTACAATTTGATTGACTCTCCACATCACATCATAAAAAGCTTTTAATCCTCAAAACAACTTATCTATGCTTCTTGCAAAGACCATTTAAATACAAATTTAATATGCTAATCAGTAAATAAGCTTTTGTGCTAATTATACAGTCATAACCTGTGACAAGGTGGGGGCATATGAAGTTGTCTGATACTTGAAAGCTCTTAGGTTCTTCCTCCACTATATAGTTGCCTCTGCCTCTCTTTGAATTATATCAAGCATTTCTCAATAATGAAATTTCTTACAGTTTGTCTTGGGTTAAACCAGATGCCCTGCTATGTATGAGTGCCACAGATGATGGTACTGATTGAACCCTTCCCATCATTTTAGAAAAACAATTTAACACTTGTATTTTGTAATGTCCCCTTTTGAGGTAACCCTAAATCTTGCCCTAGAATCATAAGCTTAATGTAGTTTACCACTTAAATGCTTCAAATAAGATAAATTTTGGCTTAGATCCTGCTATAAATGATTTGTTGATTCCTTAGTTCAGAATGTATTCCTATATTCTTTCTTTACTCATCCCTCCATTCATCGATTCCTAAGTTGTTGAGTAATGATCCCCCTTATAGAATTATTTAATCTTTGCCTTGGGTCTTCTAAACCACAGTATTTCAGGGGTCTGCAATCTATAGTATTTAAGATTGCAGGATGGATATCTGGTGTAGGTGATGTTGATGTGATTTTTCTGTATGATTATATGTACCAGAAATGATTCTCCATGGTCGTCGTTTTGAATTAGACCTTCAGCAAAAGGGTATCTGGTCTGCGCTACTAGTATGTCTCAAGCATAATACAGCCCAAATAGTTGGGATCAAGCGCTCTTTAGGAGCATCCCGACCTGCAACTTATGTATTCACCTCCAATTCTGTTCCCGGATATGCTCTCCCTGCATTTGATTGTTTACTTATTACTTATATCTTAATGGTTTGCATAGAACAGGTGCGTCTCTTGGATGAATGTTTCCTCTTCGAAGGGACATGACTAATAGGTTAAGGCTAATTGTTGCCTTGAAGATGTAAACTAATTGCTGCCTTAAAAGTATTCTTACACTCCTTTAATAATCGTTGTTGTTTCCATTATCTCCTCTAGCCCTTTAATAATTTGATTATTATATTTAATCATCTGCCTCCCTTTTGTGTCGACTTCCAATAGGATTGAGAATGTGTCTTGATGATCGGGTCTATTCCTGAATCATCAATCCCTTTTAATCTTTATCTTGCCTCTGGACGTGGTTCTCCATTTATTGCTCCGTATAATGTCTTTATTGCCCTTTATACATCATCGTTGTATGGCATGAAGTTGTGATTAATTACTATATGTCTGAAATGCTTTGTATCTCCCACGATAGATATTCGGGACATGGTTCTCGGTAGACTCATTATAAAATGGTCTTCGAGACGAGATATTACCAGCAGTGCTCGAATATATTAACCATACCATTCCAATATAATACTTGGCTCGCTGACAAGGACACTGCGGGATAAAGTTGGTCGCGAACTTAGGTTTCCACGATGATGTCCATATTATGCATAATGCGAGTGTCACCGGAAAATGTGTCTTAGATCGCAGTTTAGTATTCTTCGATATTAATAAAGGTTACACGCATGCTCTATTCTATCGCTGACTTGGTATAATTATAACTCTTTTAATCTTTGGTCCTGGTTACTACGCGCTATGAACAGGAGATTCAACTCCGCTGATTATAAATTGCATCTTTATGTCAATCAATGCCTAATGTAAAGAAGTGGTAGGGCCCAGTAGTCGCAGCACCTTAACTGGCCACCGTATCCTTCACGCCAAAATTTCAAATCACTCCCCACTTACAGCAGCCACTTGCAAGTTCTCTATAACTAAGGTTTCAGGCCATCATCAAATATGATGCCACATCAGCATGTGTTTTTGTCAAGGTGTCCAAAAAGGCCCCAAAAAATAGTGAGACCAATTCTCGTGCATTACATCATGAGTAGTTGAGTGCTGATGTGGTATCACATGATTGGTTGCTTTTTAGATCAAATGCATACATTTTGTTTAATTATGGGTAGTCAAATCACAACTATTGAACATTATATAAAACGCATCATTGGGTATTATATTTACTCTATTGGGTGCCACTATTGGACCCCACACCCACTATTGGCTGACCCCATATATTTCCTTTTACTGCCATGTAATGTCCCTAATTAATTACCTATGGCAATAATAATATTCATCATTTTACATTTGATAATAATATTGTTAATTTTATATATTTTTAATATTTACTTTATTATTTAAATTGTCAATATTTATATTTTAATATTTATGATATTATATATAATAATTATAATTATAATATTATCTCCTGATAGTTATAATTATAACAATATTCAAATTGTAATATTTATTTACATATATTTATTTCCTTTTGTATTTACATTTTAGGGTTCCGACTCCGGGGACATGACATATTTCTATTTAATGGGTAGTGGCTACATTTCTATTACTGAAAATTTAATTGAATCATCTTTCAATATTTAATTTTCTTGGAGTTTACTGCCATTTAAGTTTTTGCAGCATGTTTCTGAAATTAGGGTTTTTGATGTAGAAGGGGTTTGGTTTTTGGGCCAAGTAATGTTCTTCATAACTCGCTAATTTTATAGTGATGGTTTTGGGAAAATTTCCTTGCACATTCTTGAATTCGATTTGAAGTTTGAGTTGATAGAAGTAAATTTTGCATTGATACAAACTTTTGCTTCCACTAGCGTAATACAACCAATCACACTCAAGTTAGAAATAATTTTGATGGAGAAAATATTCTGCAAATTACACTCCACATCAAATGAAAATATTTGCATAGACAAATTCATCATGTTACGATTTTAAAATCTCTTCCCTAATTGTTTCATTACCCTGGTAATGCTTTTTTTAATTTTTTGTGCATCCCCAATTGCTCACATTTACATTCCTAAAGAAAAACTTGTTGCAATGACGTTTCAAATTTTCTTTGCCACCTTTGGGTAGTGCAATTTGTCATACAATTCATGCACCCTATGTATGCTCCTACATTTTTCTTCAGCATTCATATAGGGAGAAAAATGGAAAAGGTAAAGTGACTCAGTGGACAACTTCTTTGTTTCATATAGTGACACAGTATCAATGCCTATTGATAAGGCCTGTGCTTTCTGTAAGCTACAGATATTTTACAAGCATAAGCCGCAATGAGGCAGGTGCATATGAAGCAGTCCAATACTTGAAAGCTCCTGGGTTCTTCCTCCACTATGCAGTTGCATCTGCCTCTCTTTAAATTATATCAAGCATTTCTTAGTAATGAAATTTTCTACAGTTTGTCTTGGGTTAAACCAGATGCCCTGTTATGTATGAGTGCCACAGGCACCAAATTTTAAGTTTGCAGGTACTGATTGAACTCTTCCCATCATTTTAAAGATATTTTTTATCACTTGTATTTTTATTTAATGAGTAGTGGCTACATTTCTATTACTGAAAATTTAATTGAATCATCTTTAACTATTATTTTCTTGGAGTTTACTGCCACTTAAGTTTTTGTGGGATGTTTCTAAACTTAGTGTTTTTGATGTAGAAGGGATTTGGTTTTTGGGCCAAGAGGTGTTCTTCATAACTTAGTAATTTTATAGTGATGGTTTTGCGAAAAAGTCCTTGCACATTCTTGAATTTGATTTGACATTTGAGTTGATAGAAGTAAATTTTGCATTGACATAAACTTGTGCTTCTATTTGTGTAATGCAACCGGTCATTGCATCAAGACAACATCCATACCTATCCCCCAGGCATCATAGTCTAGGACAAATGGTTTGTAAAAATCAAGGAACACATAGTGGCTTTGAGGGCATGGAAGGCCAATTCTGCTTCAACAGTCTACAAAAGAATTCTTTTTAAGCAACATTATTAGAGTTTTGTAATGTCCTGTTTTATTCCTAAATGTCTGCAACCTATGCTTCAAAAGAAATCAATAAAGATAATTAATATTACACCAAACTGGCATTAAATAAAGATTAAGTTGTTAAGAATGGTCAACAAACATATGAAAGGTTGTGTCCCTTAAGCAAGATAAGGTATATAAAGAAGGTAGATCTAGAAGAAAAGGAAAAGGTGAGGAATTATTAGGACTGATTACAAGTAATAGACAGCAACACTCACAAATTGTCTTATTTAAAATTAAATTATTATTCTCCAAGTTCAGCAATGAAGAGTTGTAACTATTGAGGTGAAAAGGTGTGACTCCCTCAAACTTGAGATATAAAAGGGAGAGCATTTCATTTGAGAAAGAGATCCATAACATCATTCAATCAATCAATTGAGAATAAATATGATGTGACTCCTAATGTGAAAGTTTGTGACTCTTAATGTGCAAGGTTGTGACTCTAAATATGAAAGGTTGTGACTCTCTCAATAATAAGATATAAAAGGGAGATCATTTCCTTGTGGAGAATGCAGCAAGTGGATTGGATAGAAGAAAAATAAGAACTTGGAATATAAGAGATCTATTGGAAATAAATATTGTTTTCAGCAAGGATATTATTGGGAAGTAAGTTTTAAATATATAAATTAGGAATAACTATATATATATATGTGTGTGTATATATATATATACAATTAATAGAATAAGATTCCTTTAGCAATCTATTTTGAATTTATATAAGTGTCTACAAATAGGGAGGTCGATCAACCTTCTAGGTTCATGAGATGGGAAGTACCGGCTTTGCCTTCATTAAGTACGCCACCCCTGAGATGCAATGCTCGTGGGACCGAGAAGTGTATTAGTGCTCTTAGGCTTGTTGAGGGAAGCAGTCTTCATGCATCTTATCAAGCACACCACCTTGAGATGCAGCACTTGTGGGCTAGGAGGTGAATGAATGCTCCTAGGCTTGATCAAGGAGGATGGAGTGCCTCCAAGGTGGACTGAGGGATGGTGTCAACTTGAGATCCTGCCATGCTCGTGGGCCAAGAGGCGCATGAGTGCTCTTGGGCTTGAGAGAGACTTCTCAAGTACGCCACTCCCGAGATGCAATGCTCGTGGGGCCAGGAGGCGTACGAGTGCTCCAAGGCTTGAAGGTCTTCTCAAGTATGTAGGAACACAATGATCTGCTAAGAGGGGGGTGAATCAGTAGATAGTAAAAACTTAGCACTTAAATCCTTTATGCAGATTAATACATTAAACACTTAATGCATACACAAACTTAAAACTAAATGTGCAAAATAAAACATGTAAAGCTATGATAAGCACAAGCACCCACACAAAATACCATAACACCAGATGTATGTGGAAAACCCAAGATGGGAAAAACCACGAGGAGAAATGTTGCTTGAGTCTACTGCTCAAATCCAACCTCACAACCCAAAACTCTGATACAATCTTATGATGCCAAACCCTGCCACCCACACCCTCGGGTGGAAGCTAACTTCAACTTCCAAAAAGATTTAGGTTAACCAAACTCCGAGAATCAACCCAATTCAAACCAAAGCTTTCACCAACCTCAATATCACAAGTTACATATGCATAAGATTGTTCTACAATAACCTGAAAATGCATCATTACAGTACATATACAATTTGCAATGTTGTTGCAAACTCAACAACACATCCCCACTTCTTTGCACTCTCTGTCTGCAATACAATCCTCTCCTCTCTGCACTAAAAACTTACAAACTCATACTCTCTTACAGTAGATATAGTAATTATAGATACATAATATGCAGACTCATACACTACCGATACAACAACCTTTGCACACCTTATACATACTCGCCACAAAGAAATTCCGAACAATCAACGATCAAATGTAAAGCAACTGCCGCTACAACAACAAACACAATTTTACATGGTTTTCTTTATCACCTAACCGTAAACACACAACTTAGAGATGTATCACCGGCCCGTGTCATCCAATCAAGTTCACTACCTTTCACCAACAAGCTACCTATTCATCATTCCATCAATTTTCTATACAGATTCGTTGAATCTACTTCAACTTTGGCAAACCTTACAAGAATCAATTTGTTACCATAGTCGTGACGCATCTTCTATTATGATCTTCACAAAGATCACCGTTTCATTGTTTGCATAGCCTTTTAGCAACCCCCACTTTATATAAGTACTATAATCTCCAGATTATTTGATCTCGATTTTGATCTCGGCTCGATGAAGCACCAGGTCGCCTTTGTCAATCAAATTCAATCAAAACAAACACCAGGTGTAAACATTTAATTCCTATCCGCAATGTTAACGTACCAAAACCCCAACCCATCAGGTATAGCCATTGGTATAATATTGCTTAATTTTGGTCGTCGATCTAATCTTTTCGTAAGCCACGATCAAACACCTTCGCTCATATCCAACTCTTTGCATCCCTAACCATTAGATCGTGTTCTTTAAAACCGTGTCGCTATCTTTTCTTGCTTTTCATGTCCATCTTCTGTCACCAAATTGCCTCTCGCCTCAAATTCATACTTGCGATGTATACTCCTTCAACGATAACCATCAAATCATCTATTCTTCAACTCAGCACCGTCGATCAACTTTAACTTAACGTCCATCGTTGTGTCGGGGGAACCGACAATCTTCTCCCAGTGACATCAACCGGGTGACTAGGTAATGGGGCCAGTTGTCAAACAAACCCAAGAGGTAATAACTTAAGCGACCGGTAACTGCCAATAGCAAGTCAACGAACAAATATAAACTTGTGAATGCCATGACCTGCAAACTAATTAAGGTTTAACAATAAAACCCTAAACACCTGAGAGGAAAATAAATCTTTTCTGAGCACATACTCCCACCTTCAAACCTGCAAAATACCATTCAGGAATCCTCTCGAAAAAACCCATATCAGACCTCCCATTAGATTTGCACTCACACACTTGGAGATGCAAGTTGCAGAAATATGACAACTTTTAGACAACATTGCAACTTTGTGACAACATTTTGCAACCTGTGCAAAATATAACTTTACTCCATCTCTTTCAAAACATCAGCATATATTAGCATCCTAACACATCATTCCTTCCATACTACATCCTACTATATCAGCACGACAACATTAGGATCAACACCAACGTTTGATCCCCTTTTGACATTCCCCTTTTGACATCAATGACAACATATTGCCAACAATCTCCCCCTTTGTCATTGATGACAAAACCTAAATGCTCAACAAAACTAAATGCTCCATCAAAACAATATGAATACCAATTTGCATACCTTTCTGCAATTTGAGCATCTTGAGCATCTGCATACATTCTCCTTCTTTCTCAGGTACTTTTTCTCCCCCTTTCTAAGATACTTAAGCATTTGCTTAACTTTCTCCCCCTTTGACATCAATGGCAAAGGGTCGCTCCTAAATACCTTTGTGCAACAATACCTTGTATAACTTTCTCCCCTAGAGCATATCTGCAACCTCTTCTTCATCTCAACAATAGCGAATAACCATTACTCCCCCTTTGACTGATACCAATTTATTGACAAACTATGCTCTAATACCAATTGTAGGAACAAAATGATCTATTGAGAGGAGAGTGAATCAATAGATAGCAAAAACTTAGCACTTAAATCCTTTATGCAGATTAATACATTAAACACTTAATGCATACACAACCTTAAAACTAAATGTGCAGAATAAAACATGTAAAGCTATGATAAGCACAAGCACCCACACAAAATACCATAACACCAGATGTACATGGAAAACCCAAGATGGGAAAAACCATGGTGAGAAATGCTACTTGAGTCTACTACTCAAATCCAGCCTCACAACCCAAAACTCTGTTACAATCTTTTAAGGGCACCAACCCTAAGGAAGCACCTACTCCCTATGGAAGCACCAACTTCCAGATTTAGGAGCACCAACTCTAAGGAGACTACAATCCCCTAAATTGAGCACCAACCCAATTCAAACTAAGGCACCAACCTCAACAATATCACAAGATTACATATGCATAATATTGGTTCTTACACAACTTGAAAATGCATCATTACAATACAGGAGACATTCGGCATCCCAGCACATTCCCGTACTGTCTACAAAACCAAGGAGGACGCCAAGAGATTGTATGACAGCCATTCTGAATTGTGTGCTACAAATGTTAATAAGGCATGGCTGGAGAAGCCTAGACCATCAACAAAGAAAATGCCTAAGAAGCCACGCCGGACAGATTTTAAAGAAGATTATGGGGACATCATTTTGATGTTGAACAGAATAGCCGACAATCCACAAGGCGTGTACTTTGAGACATGGATGTATTATTTTATAGACGAAGTCACTTCCGATGTGAAGATGTTCAACTGGTCTTGAATGATAAGCGACAATCTTCACGAGCAGCTGACCAATTTGGAAAAGACCAAGTCTTTTCATATGAGCTCGTACATTGTCTATTTGTTGGCCAGAACATATAAATACTCAGGACTGATTTGCAAAGGCAAAGTTGGCAATGGAGAAAATGAACTCAAGCCTTATGATTGCTACCCGCAACTTCAGCTAAGGGAGAAATCTCATTTCAGGCGGGTGCACGATGCTTTCCTAATGTATATCACAAGAACACTTCAAGGAGGAACGCATGAGAGGCTGAGTCACAAAGCAAAGAGTTTGATCAGTAGGTATGGATCCTGGTTTATCCAATTTCCAAAATTTACATATGTCAGGATCCAGGGATTCACTAGAAATCCTTACAAGCTGCCTATCTATCCAACAAATCGGATGATTTTGCTTGAAGTCCTGAGGCAGCTGGAAGAATACCAGAACATCCAGAGGCCAAGTAAGAAGGCGGCTGTTACATTCCCATTCTTTATTGGGAATATTCTAGAATCCTGTTCGTCAGCACAAGCAATCGAGAGCGCCAGGCTAGAAATCCAATGGTACCCGTTCACAGCCTATAAGTCTAGGGCCAATTTTGACCCACACCATCATATTCGAACCATGGATGGGAGAAGATACAAACACATAGTGGAATTGGAGGACTTTTGGGCGAACGCCATTGATGAGTATGAAGTCAAGAGAAGATTATGGTCTATAGTGCCAGTGGACTTTATGAGGGCAACTGAACTTTGCCGGGTGCCCGATCAGTTGCAGGACGATGGAAATTATGTCCAGCCGTGCTTCGAGGAGAGTCGACCTCTTCCTTCCGTGAAGTGGTCAGAGCCTGAGCATTCAGATTTGGCAACATTGATGAGACCAGTGATTAAGTACTATCAGTGGTGGGTCGACCATCAGGTCTAAGAGTTGAGGCAAAAAAGAATAATGCTCACATATGATTTACTGAGCGAGACGGAGTCATACTCCTCCAATGTCGGTGCATCCCATCATGATGATTTAGTTGAGATTGGCGAGAAGAGGAAAGAAGTAGTTGCAAGCATAGAACCTGCTCCAAAACGACAGAGGATAGAACCATCTCGTTCTACGACGTCTCGAAATATTGATGAGTTGGTGGCCACCGCAAATGAATCCTTGGCCAAGATGATGAGACCTTCTACAGTTCAGGAAAAAGACAATGAACCAATCCAATTGGATAACGATGAGCCCTCCTCTCCTACGGGCACAGAAATACTGGGTTCAGATAATGAAATGGAAGTCCAAAATGATGACTTCGACGAGGGAATGACTTCCAACCTCAGAGGAGTCTTGGATATTCCAAATGAAGGGAACGTTCAGGAGGAAGATGGTATCGAGCAGCCTACCATTCCGGATTGGCTGAAGGAGAGGATGAAGATTCAGGCACTAGTCAAGGTCCAAGAAGAAGATGATACTGCAGATTTCTTGGCAAGGTTGGAACAGGTTGCTACTAAGAAACCTACTAAGAAATTTTCCACCATTCAGAGGGACGAAGCTGGTGGCCGTTCCATACATATCACAGTACCAACAGTGGATAAAGCACAAGATGAGATCACTCCCCAGGAATACGCCATAACCACTATAGACCTTGGCCCAACAACAAAAGGCCAGGAAGTGGAAGAACTGGACAATTCTGTCTCAACTATCAAGGCGAGACTA
>VDFB02052027.1:0-22908 GCA_007258455.2 Sequoia sempervirens | reverse complement strand
TCTAATGCATCTTAATAACATCCCTTTGTATTCTACATATTAAATCCATGTCCCAAAAGAGGTTTGGGAATTTAGAGTTTAGAGGTTTGGTTTGGATAGACCCACCTATACACATACTCTACCAATTTTTTTGGAAGAATAATATCACACTATCTTATGTATTTTATTAAAAAAATTCTTAATCCATTTTGTTGAAAAGTTAGCATGCATTTCTATTATTCCACAATTGCATTTTAAATAATAACATTTCAAATTGCAATTCACAAAACTAGAATTACCTTATATGAAATTATATTGAATCTTTTTTACAAAATAGATGTTGTATACATAATTAAATTGATTTTGATATAATATCAAACTAAATGTTGTTTTACTCTCTCCCTTATTTTACTTATATCCATTATCAATAACTTAATTTAATATAACATCAAACTATGTCCCTTCTAATTTTAGATTATTATTAAATCAATAAATGAATAGTGTGAACAAATCACATTTTATTTTGGATATCAGTATCATGTACTCATGCTCGTTAACCTACTAGGATAAATGAATGATAATTCATTTCTAACATGGTGTTTATTACTATTGAAGTGAGAGCTAGGCTCCTTGAATGCTAAAATAGGTGACCCTTCTCCTTTCATATGGTAATGTTTCTATGATAAAAATTGATAGAGAAACTACTTAGGTAGGACTATGATTTTTGCCTATTTTCATGATGCCGCCTTTAAATGATAAAAGCTTGAATAGACCTTACAATTATAGATTCCTAATCTCTTCCTTATACTATTATAAATTATGCTAAATGATTTTATGAGTGAATGAACCCCAATAAATATTAATGGTTGAATGATGCTTGCACCTTATTTTATAAAAGATTAGCCTCCATCCTTTTACTAAGTGTTATCCTATTAAAAGTAATAAAAGTAATTGTGATTGGAGAAAACTCCTACCTTTTTATAGAAGGTAGAAGAACTCTGGGGTAAATGAAAAGTAAATTTCTCATAAGAATACCATGTGTGATACCTCTTTCTACCCTTGCTTAAAGGTATTTGAATTATGCTGACATAACGGCAATGAATTTTCAAAAGGAACCTTGTGAAGGTATGATTGCAACATTGTGTTTATGCTAAGTTGAAGAAGGTTATGGTTATCTCCATAAAAATCTAATTCATATCATTTCCCTAGTTAATGAACTAAATAATATATTATTTTGATATAGTCTTCCACTATCATGTGTTTTATAGCATTGTAAATGCAAGCCACCTTGTAGATGGAGTGGTTATAACTCATCTACTGATTCTTATTTCTCATTTTGAATCTTGTATCATTATCATAGTAAATTTAGAGATATAATGTACATGTGCTACCTAATTTATCTCCAATTCTCTCTTTCCTTAATTTTTGTTTATTTCCAATTAGTTATATGGCATGAACTTGACAAGACATTTAATCATTAACATTTCAAATAACAATTATCCTTAAAAAAATTTAATACCCCAAACAAGTTAAAATTCCTATTACCAGAAAAAGTGACATCCACCTTTGAAAATATATAGATATCGATGCAATTGTCCTTTGATTAAATTTGCAACCTATAAAAGGCTTTGTATGGAAAATAAGTGTCTAATATATTTAATATACTACATAAAATACATACATATCCTACCTAGCAACATTATTAAAAATATGTCAAGCTTTGAAAAAAATATATATTCTTTTCTGAGAGAAGTTAGTTATCCAAGGTCCTTTGAATGCCTCCATAAGAAATCACAAGCATCAATCTACAACTTTTTCACATCATATTTGCAATCCCTTCATTTCTCAAGGATGTTAGAGGTTGCCACAAGTTCATTAATGCATAAACTTCATATTGTCCAAATATTCTTGTATATACAAAGTATTGAAGAAAAACAATTATACCATACATTCACTTTTTGCAACCCTTTGTCAACCATTTCCTTACAAATCACTTTATAGCTTTTCACAACCTATATCCCTGAATTGGCTACTCTCTTAACACACTTCACTCCACAAGGACCATTGGCTTCTTAGAAACCAAGCTCCCTTTTTGGGATTAACTAGTCTCTCACTTTGTTTGTTAGGTCTCCACTTCAAGCTCTGGCCTTACAACAAAAAACTACCATGATTCATCCAAAGATCTTTCTTAGGAATTCATTTTTAGCACCACATTTTTTTATTGGGGACCACTCTCAAGGGAGCCATATTCACTACTTTTATGACCAATTTTTTTACATCTAATGCATCTTAATAACATACCTTTGTATTCTACATATTAAATCCATGTCCCAAAAGAGGTTTGGGAATTTAGAGTTTAGAGGTTTGGTTTGGATAGACCCACCTATACACATACTCTACCAATTTTTTTGGAAGAATAATATCACACTATCTTATGTATTTTATTGAAAAAATTCTTAATCCATTTTGTTGAAAAGTTAGCATGCATTTCTATTATTCCACACAATTGCATTTCTTTAAATAATAATATTTCAAATTGCACTACAAAAACTAGAATTACCTTTTATATGAAATTATATTGAATCTTTTTGAATAAAAATAGATGCTGTATATACTTAAATTTCCTGATTTCTGGATATACAAATCTCAAATGCTGTTTCTACTTCCTATTTTGGCCTATATTCATTATCAATAAATCCTAATTTAATATAACATCAAACTATGTCCTCTAATTTTAGGATTATTATTAAATCAATAAATGAATAGTGCGTGAACAAATCACATTTTATTTTGGATATCAGTATCATGTACTCATGCTCGTTAACCTACTAGGATAAATGAATGATAATTCATTTCTAACATGGTGTTTATTACTATTGAAGTGAGAGCTAGGCTCCTTGAATGCTAAAATAGGTGACCCTTCTCCTTTCATATGGTAATGTTTCTATGATAAAAATTGATAGAGAAACTACTTAGGTAGGACTATGATTTTTGCCTATTTTCATGATGCCGCCTTTAAATGATAAAAGCTTGAATAGACCTTACAATTATAGATTCCTAATCTCTTCCTTATACTATTATAAATTATGCTAAATGATTTTATGAGTGAATGAACCCCAATAAATATTAATGGTTGAATGATGCTTGCACCTTATTTTATAAAAGATTAGGCCTCCATCCTTACTAGTGTTATCCTATTAAAGTAATAAAAGGGTAATTGTGATTGAGAAAACTCTACCTTTTTTATAGAAGGTAGAAGAACTTGGGGTAAATGAAAAGTACTTTGTTAAGAATACCATGTGTGTGATACTCTCTTTTACCCTTGCTTGAAAGATATTTGAATTATGTTTTGACATAACGAAGTAATGAATTTTTGAAAGGGACCTTATGAAGGTATGATTGCAATATCATATTTATGCTAAGTTGAAGAAGGTTATGGTTATATCAATAGAAATCTAATTCATATCATTTCCCTATTTAATGAACTAAATGATATATATTTTGATATATTCTTCCACTATCATGTGTTTTATAGCATTGTAAAGGAAAGCCATCTTGTAGATGGAGTGGTTAAAACTTTCCTATTGATGCTTACTTCTCTATGGAATCTTGTATCCTTATTATAGTAAATTTAGATTTGTAATGTACATGTCATACCTAATTTACCTCTAGTTCTCTCTTTCTTTATTTTTTGTTTATTCCAATTAGTTATATGACATGAACTTGACAAGATATTTCAATCATTAACATTTCAAATAAAATTATCCTTAAAAATGCTTTAACATCCCAAACAAGCAAAATTCCCATTACCAATCAAAGAGACATCCACCTTTGAAACTATAGATATCCATGTAATTATCCTTCCTCGATCAAATTTAGACCTATAAAGGTAGTTTCTCGTATGAGCAAATAGTGTCTAATATATTTGCTATACTACATAAAATTCATACATATCCTGCCCTGTAGCAACATTATTAAAAGTATGTCAAGCTTCAAAAACACCTCTTCTTTTTGTGAGAGAAGGAAGTTATCAAATGTCCTTGAGTGCCTCCATAAGAAATCACAAGCATCAATCTACAACTTTTTCACATCATATTTGCAATCCCTTCATTTCTCAAGGATGTTAGAGGGTGCCACAAATTCATTAATGCATAACCTCGTACCTTCCAAATATTCTTGTTTAGACAAAGTCTTGAAGCAAACAATCATCCCATACATTCACTTTTGAACCATTTTCTCAACAACCTTCCCTTGAAAATCGCTTGATAAATCCTTCTCACAACCTTATATCCTCAATTGGCTACTCTAACACACACTTCCTACTCCACAAGGACCATTGGTTTAGGAAACTTCAAGCCCTTTGATGGGATTAACTAGTCTCGGGCCTTTGTTTAGTTCCACTCTTTTCCTAGCCTTACAACAAAATCCACCATGATTCATCCAAAGATCTTTTCTTTAAATTCATTTTTAGCACCACATTTTTGATTGGGGACCACTTTCAAGAGAGCCCACATTCTACCACTTTATGACCAATTTTTTTACATCTAATGCATCTTAATAACATACCTTTGTATTCTACATATTAAATCCATGTCCCAAAAGAGGATTGGGAATTTATAGTAGAGAGGTTTGGTTTGGATAGACCCACCTATACACATACTCTACCAAATTTTTTGGAAGAATAATATCACACTCATCTTATGTATTTTATTAAAAAAAATTTTAATCCATTTTGTTGAAAAGTTAGCATGCATTTCTATTTCATTCCACACCAGATTTTAAATAATAACATTTCAAAATTGCAACTACAAACCAGGAATTACCTTTATATATGAAATTATATATTGAATCTTTTACAAAAAGGCATGTTGTATACATAATTAAATTGATTTTGATATAATATCAAACTAAATGTTGTTTTACTTCCCTTATTTTACTTATATCCATTATCAATAACTTAATTTAATATAACATCAAACTTATGTCCTTCTAATTTTAGATTATTATTAAATCAATAAATGAATAGTGTGTGAACAAATCACATTTTATTTTGGATATCAGATCATGTACTCATGCTTCCATACCTACTAGGATAAATGAATGATAATTCATTTCTAACATGGTGTTTATTAATATTGGTATGAGAGCTAGGCCCTTTGAATGCTAAAATAGGCAACCCTTCTCCTTTCATATGGTAATGTTTCTATGATAAAAATTGATAGAGAAACTACTTAGGTAGGACTATGATTTTTGCCTATTTTCATGATGCCGCCTTTAAATGATAAAAGCTTGAATAGACCTTACAATTATAGATTCCTAATCTCTTCCTTATACTATTATAAATTATGCTAAATGATTTTATGAGTGAATGAACCCCAATAAATATTAATGGTTGAATGATGCTTGCACCTTATTTTATAAAAGATTAGGCCTCCATCCTTACTAGTGTTATCCTATTAAAGTAATAAAAGGGTAATTGTGATTGAGAAAACTCTACCTTTTTTATAGAAGGTAGAAGAACTTGGGGTAAATGAAAAGTACTTTGTTAAGAATACCATGTGTGATACCTTCTACCCTTGCTTAAAGGTATTTGAACGCAGCTTGACATAATCTAAGTAATGAATTTTCAAAAGGAACCTTGTGAAGGTATGAATGTAAATATCATATTTATGCTGTTGAAGAAGGTTACTGCTATATCAATAGGGAAATCTAATTCATATCATTTCTATTTAATGAACTAAATGATATATATTTGATATATATTCTTCCACTATCATGTTTTATAGCATTGTAAAGGAAAGCCATCTTGTAGATGGAGTGGTTAAAACTTTCCTATTGATGCTTACTTCTCTTTGGAATCTTGTATCCTTATTATAGTAAATTTAGATTTGTAATGTACATGTGCTACCTAATTTATCTCTAGTTCTCTCTTTCTTTATTTTTTGTTTATTCCAATTAGTTATATGACATGAACTTTACAAGATATTTCAACCATTAACATTTCAAATAAAAATTATCCTTAAAAAATGTTTAACATCCCAAACAAGTTAAAATTCCTATTACCAATCAAAGAGACATCCACCTTTGAAACTATATAGATATCCATGTAATTATCCTTTGATCAAATTTAGGATCTATAAAAGGTTTAATATGAGCAAATAAGTGTTTAATATATTTACTATACTACATAAAATACATACATATCCTACCTAGCAACATTATTAAAAACATGTCAAGCTTCGAAAAAATACCTCTTCTTTTGTGAGAGAAGGAAGTTATCAAATGTCCTTTGAGTGCCTCCATACAAGAAATCATAAGCATCAATCTATAACTTTTTTACATCATATTTGCAATCCCTTCATTTCACAAGATTGTTAGAGGGTACCACAAGTTCATTAATGCATAACCCCATATTGTCCAAATATTCTTGTATATACAAAGTATTGAAGAAAAAAATTATACCATACATTCACTTTTTGAACCCTTTTGTCAACCACCTTCCCTTACAAATCACTTTATAAATCTTTTTCACAACCTATATCCTCAATTGGCTACTCTCTAACACACTCTACTCCACAAGGACCATTGGTTTAGAAACTTCAAGCTCTTTTTGATGGGATTAACTAGTCTCACCTTGTTTAGTTCCACTTCAAGCTCGGGCCTTACAACAAAAAAACTACCATGATTCATCTAAACAAATCCTACATCCAAAGATCCTTTCTTAGGAATTTATTTTTAGCACCACATTTTTTGATTGGGGACCACTCTCAAGAGAGCCACATTCACTACTTTTATGACCAATTTTTTTACATCTAATGCATCTTAATAACATCCCTTTTTATTCTACATATTAAATCCATGTCCCAAAAGAGGATTGGGAATTTAGAGTATAGAGGTTTGGTTTGGATAGACCCACCTATACACATACTCTACCAATTTTTTTGGAAGAATAATATCACACTATCTTATGTATTTTATTAAAAAAATCCTTAATCCATTTTGTTGAAAAGTTAGCATGCATTTGTATTATTCCACAATTGCATTTTAAATAATAACATTTCAAATTGCAATTCACAAAACTAGATTACCTTATATGAAATTATATTGAATCTTTTTTACAAAATAGATGTTGTATACATAATTAAATTGATTTTGATATAATATCAAACTAAATGTTGTTTTACTCTCTCCCTTATTTTACTTATATCCATGATCAATAACTTAATTTAATATAACATCAAACTATGTCCCTTCTAATTTTAGATTATTATCAAATCAATAAATGAATAGTGTGAACAAATCACATTTTATTTTGGATATCAGTATCATGTACTCATGCTCATTAACCTACTAGGATAAATGAATGATAATTCATTTCTAACATGGTGTTTATTACTATTGAAGTGAGAGCTAGGCTCCTTGAATGCTAAACTAGGTGACCCTTCTCCTCTCATATGGTGATGTTTCTATGATAAAAATTGATAGAGAAACTACTTAGGTAGGACTATGATTTTTGTCTATTTTCATTATGTTTCCTTTAAATGATAAAAGCTTGAATAGACCTTACAATTATAGATTCCTAATCTCTTCCTTATACTATTATAAATTATGCTAAATTATTTTATGAGTGAATGAACCCCAATAAATATTATTGGTTGAATGATGCTTGCACCTTATTTTATAAAAGATTAGGCCTCCATCCTTACTAGTGTTATCCTATTAAAGTAATAAAAGGGTAATTGTGATTGAGAAAGCTCTACCTTTTTTATAGAAGGTAGAAGAACTTGGGGTAAATGAAAAGTACTTTGTTAAGAATACCATGTGTGTGATACTCTCTTTTACCCTTGCTTGAAAGATATTTGAATTATGTTGACATAACGAAGTAATGAATTTTCGAAAGGAACCTTGTGAAGGTATGATTGCAATATCATATTTATGCTAAGTTGAAGAAGGTTATGGTTATATCAATAGAAATCTAATTCATATCATTCCCCTATTTAATGAACTAAATGATATATATTTTGATATATTCTTCCACTATCATGTGTTTTACAACATTGTAAAGGTAAGCCATATTGTAGATGGAGTGGTTAAAATTTTCCTATTGATGCTTACTTCTCTTTTAGAATCTTGTATCCTTATTATAGCAAGTTTAGATTTGTAATGTAGATGTGCTACCTAATTTATCTCTAGTTCTCTCTTTCTTTAATTTTTGTTTATTCCAATTAGTTATATGACATGAACTTGACAAGATATTTCAATCATTAACATTTCAAATAAAAATTATCCTTAAAAAATGTTTAGCATCCCAAACAAGTTAAAATTCCTATTACCAATCAAAGCGACATCCACCTTTGAAACTATATAGATATCCATGTAATTATCCTTTGATCAAATTTAGGGCTTATAAAAGGTTTCGTATGAGCAAATAAGTGTCTAATATATTTACTATACTACATAAAATGCATACATATCCTACCTAGCAACATTATTAAAAACATGTCAAGCTTCGAAAAAATACCTCTTCTTTTGTGAGAGAAGGAAATTATCAAATGTCTTTTGAGTGCCTCCATACAAGAAATCATAAGCATCAATCTATAAAATTTTTACATCATATTTGCAATCCCTTCATTTCACAAGATTGTTAAAGGGTACCACAAGTTCATTAATGCATAACCCCATATTGTCCAAATATTCTTGTATATACAAAGTATTGAAGAAAACAATTATACCATACATTCACTTTTTGAACCCTTTTGTCAACCACCTTCCCTTACAAATCACTTTATAAATCTTTTTCACAACCTATATCCTCAATTGGCTACTCTCTAACACACTCTACTCCACAAGGACCATTGGTTTAGAAACTTCAAGCTCCTTTTGATGGGATTAACTAGTCTCACCTTGTTTAGTTCCACTCCAAGCTCGGGCCTTACAACAAAAAAACTACCATGATTCATCCAAACAAATCCTACATCCAAAGATCCTTTCTTAGGAATTCATTTTTAGCACCACATTTTTTGATTGGGGACCAGTCTCAAGAGAGCCACATTCACTACTTTTATGATCAATTTTTTTACATCTAATGCATCTTAATAACATCCCTTTGTATTTTACATATTAAATCCATGTCCCAAAAGAGGATTGGGAATTTAGAGTATAGAGGTTTGGTTTGGATAGACCCACCTATACACATACTCTACCAATTTTTTTGGAAGAATAATATCACACTATCTTATGTATTTTATTAAAAAAATCCTTAATCCATTTTGTTGAAAAGTTAGCATGCATTTGTATTATTCCACAATTGAATTTTAAATAATAACATTTCAAATTGCAATTCACAAAACTAGATTACCTTAAATATGAAATTATATTAAATCTTTTTTACAAAATAGATGTTGTATACACAATTAAATTGATTTTGATATAATATCAAACTAAATGTTGTTTTACTCTCCCTTATTTTACTTATATCCATTATCAATAACTTAATTTAATATAACATCAAACTATGTCCCTTCTAATTTTAGATTATTATCAAATCAATAAATGAATAGTGTGAACAAATCACATTTTATTTTGGATATCAGTATCATGTACTCATGCTTGTTAACCTACTAGGATAAATGAATGATAATTCATTTCTAACATGGTGTTTATTACTATTGCAGTGAGAGCTAGGCTCCTTGAATGCTAAAATAGGTGACCCTTCTCCTTTCATATGGTGATGTTTCTATGATAAAAATTGATAGAGAAACTACTTAGGTAGGACTATGATTTTTGTCTATTTTCATTACGTTTCCTTTAAATGATAAAAGCTTGAATATACCTTACAATTATAGATTCCTAATCTCTTCCTTATACTATTATAAATTATGCTAAATGATTTTATGAGTGAATGAACCCCAATAAATATTAATGGTTGAATGATGCTTGAACCTTATTTTATAAGAGATTAGGCCTCCATCCTTACTAGTGTTATCTTATTAAAGTAATAAAAGGGTAATTGTGATTGAGAAAACTCTACCTTTTTTATAGAAGGTAGAAGAACTTGGGGTAAATGAAAAGTACTTTGTTAAGAATACCATATGTGTGATACTCTCTTTTACCCTTGCTTGAAAGATATTTGAATTATGTTGACATAACAAAGTAATGAATTTTCAAAAGGAACCTTGTGAAGGTATGATTGCAATATCATATTTATGCTAAGTTGAAGAAGGTTATGGTTATATCAATAGAAATCTAATTCATATCATTTCCCTATTTAATGAACTAAATGATATATATTTTGATATATTCTTCCACTATCATGTGTTTTACAACATTGTAAAGGCAAGCCATATTGTAGATGGAGTGGTTAAAATTTTTCTATTGATGCTTACTTCTCTTTTAATGCTTACTTCTCTTTTAGAATCTTTATCCTTATTATAGCAAATTTAGATTTGTAATGTAAATGTGCTACCTAATTTATCTCTAGTTCTCTCTTTCTTTAATTTTTGTTTATTCCAATTAGTTATATGACATGAACTTGACAAGATATTTTAATCATTAACATTTCAAATAAAAATTATCCTTAAAAAATGTTTAGCATCACAAACAAGTTAAAATTCCTATTACCAATCAAAGCGACATCCACCTTTGAAACTATATAGATATCCATGTAATTATCCTTTGATCAAATTTAGGACCTATAAAGGTTTAAGTATGAAAAGGCAAAATAAGTGTCTAACCATATTTGCTTTATACTACATAAAATACATACATATCCTACCTAGCAACATTATTAAAAATATGTCAAGCTTTGAAAAAAATATATATTCTTTTGTGAGAGAAGGAAGTTATCCAAGGTCCTTTGAATGCCTCCATAAGAAATCACAAGCATCAATCTACAACTTTTTCACATCATATTTGCAATCCCTTCATTTCTCAAGGATGTTAGAGGGTGCCACAAATTCATTAATGCATAACCTCGTACCTTCCAAATATTCTTGTTTAGACAAAGTCTTGAAGCAAACAATCATCCCATACATTCACTTTTGAACCATTTTCTCAACAACCTTCCCTTGAAAATCGCTTGATAAATCCTTCTCACAACCTATATCCTCAATTGGCTACTCTCAGCATCCACTACAAGGACCATTGGTTTGAAACTGGCTCCTTTTGATGGGATTAACTAGTCTCTCGCCTTGTTGGTTCCACTTCAAGCTCGAGACCTTACAACAAAAAAACTGCGGTCATCCAAAGATCTTTCTTTGGAATTCATTTTAGCACCACATTTTTGATTAGGGACCACTCCACGAGAGCCACATTCACTACTTATGACCAATTTTTTTACATCTAATGCATCTTAATAATATCCTTTGTAAATATTCTACATATTAAATCCATGTCCCAAAAGAGGATTGGGAATTTAGAGTATAGAGGTTTGGTTTGGATAGACCCACCTATACACATACTCTACCAATTTTTTTGGAAGAATAATATCACACTATCTTATGTATTTTATTAAAAAAATCCTTAATCCATTTTGTTGAAAAGTTAGCATGCATTTGTATTATTCCACAATTGCATTTTAAATAATAACATTTCAAATTGCAATTCACAAAACTAGATTACCTTATATGAAATTATATTGAATCTTTTTTACAAAATAGATGTTGTATACATAATTAAATTGATTTTGATATAATATCAAACTAAATGTTGTTTTACTCTCTCCCTTATTTTACTTATATCCATGATCAATAACTTAATTTAATATAACATCAAACTATGTCCCTTCTAATTTTAGATTATTATCAAATCAATAAATGAATAGTGTGAATAAATCACATTTTATTTTGGATATTAGTATCATGTACTCGTGCTCGTTAACCTACTAGGATAAATGAATGATAATTCATTTCTAATGGTGTTTATTATTGAAGTGAGAGCTAGGCTCCTTGAATGCTAAAATAGGTAACCCTTCTCCTTTCATATGGTGATGTTTCTATGATAAAAATTGATAGAGAAACTACTTAGGTAGGACTATGATTTTTGCCTATTTTCATTATGCCTCCTTTAAATGATAAAAGCTTGAATAGACCTTACAATTATAGATTCCTAATCTCTTCCTTATACTATTATAAATTATGCTAAATGATTTTATGAGTGAATGAACACAAATAAAGATTAATGGTTGAATGATGCTTGCACCTTATTTTATAAAGGATTAGGCCTCCATCCTTACTAGTGTTATCCTATTAAAGTAATAAAAGGGTAATTGTGATTGAGAAAACTCTACCTTTTTCATAGAAGGTAGAAGAACTTGGGGTAAATGAAAAATACTTTGTTAAGAATACCATGTGTGTGATACTCTCTTTTACCCTTGCTTGAAAGATATTTGAATTATGTTTTGACATAATGAATTAATGAATTTTCGAAAGGGACCTTGTGAAGGTATGATTGCAATATCATATTTATGCTAAGTTGAAGAAGGTTATGGTTATATAAATAGAAATCTAATTCATATCATTTCCCTATTTAATGAACTAAATGATATATATTTTGATATATTTTTCCACTATCATGTGTTTTATAGCATTGTAAAGGAAAGCCATCTTGTAGATGGAGTGGTTAAAACTTTCCTATTGATGCTTACTTCTCTTTGGAATCTTGTATCCTTATTATAGTAAATTTAGATTTGTAATGTACATGTGCTACCTAATTTATCTCTAGTTCTCTCTTTCTTTATTTTTTGTTTATTCCAATTAGTTATATGACATGAACTTGACAAGATATTTCAACCATTAACATTTCAAATAAAAATTATCCTTAAAAAATGTTTAACATCCCAAACAAGTTAAAATTCCCATTACCAATCAAAGAGACATCCACCTTTGAAACTATATAGATATCCATGTAATTATCCTCTGATCAAATTTAGGACCTATAAAAGGTTTCGTATGAGCAAATAAGTGTCTAATATATTTACTATACTACATAAAATTCATACATATCCTACCTAGCAACATTATTAAAAGCATGTCAAGCTTCAAAAAAACACCTCTTCTTTTGTGAGAGAAGGAAGTTATCAAATGTCCTTTGAGTGCCTCCATACAAGAAATCATAAGCATCAATCTATAACTTTTATACATCATATTTGCAATCCCTTCATTTCACAAGATTGTTAGAGGCTACCACAAGTTCATTAATGCATAACCCCATATTGTCCAAATATTCTTGTATATACAAAGTATTGAAGAAAACAATTATACCATACATTCACTTTTTGAACCCTTTTGTCAACCACCTTCCCTTACAAATCACTTTATAAATATTTTTCACAACCTATATCCTCAATTGGCTACTCTCTAACACACTCTACTCCACAAGGACCATTGGTTTAGAAACTTCAAGCTCCTTTTGATGGGATTAACTAGTCTCGCCTTGTTTAGTTCCACTTCAAGCTCGGGCCTTACAACAAAAAAACTACCATGATTCATCCAAAGATCTTTTCTTAGGAATTCATTTTTAGCACCACATTTTTTGATTGGGGACCACTCTCAAGAGAGCCACATTCACTACTTTTATGACCAATTTTTTTACATCTAATGCATCTTAATAATATCCCTTTGTAAATATTCTACATATTAAATCCATGTCCCAAAAGAGGTTTGGGAATTTAGAGTTTAGAGGTTTGGTTTGGATAGACCCACCTATACACATACTCTACCAATTTTTTTGGAAGAATAATATCACACTATCTTATGTATTTTATTAAAAAAATTCTTAATCCATTTTGTTGAAAAGTTAGCATGCATTTCTATTATTCCACAATTGCATTTTAAATAATAACATTTCAAATTGCAATTCACAAAACTAGAATTACCTTATATGAAATTATATTGAATCTTTTTTACAAAATAGATGTTGTATACATAATTAAATTGATTTTGATATAATATCAAACTAAATGTTGTTTTACTCTCTCCCTTATTTTACTTATATCCATTATCAATAACTTAATTTAATATAACATCAAACTATGTCCCTTCTAATTTTAGATTATTATTAAATCAATAAATGAATAGTGTGAACAAATCACATTTTATTTTGGATATCAGTATCATGTACTCATGCTCGTTAACCTACTAGGATAAATGAATGATAATTCATTTCTAACATGGTGTTTATTACTATTGAAGTGAGAGCTAGGCTCCTTGAATGCTAAAATAGGTGACCCTTCTCCTTTCATATGGTAATGTTTCTATGATAAAAATTGATAGAGAAACTACTTAGGTAGGACTATGATTTTTGCCTATTTTCATGATGCCGCCTTTAAATGATAAAAGCTTGAATAGACCTTACAATTATAGATTCCTAATCTCTTCCTTATACTATTATAAATTATGCTAAATGATTTTATGAGTGAATGAACCCCAATAAATATTAATGGTTGAATGATGCTTGCACCTTATTTTATAAAAGATTAGGCCTCCATCCTTACTAGTGTTATCCTATTAAAGTAATAAAAGGGTAATTGTGATTGAGAAAACTCTACCTTTTTTATAGAAGGTAGAAGAACTTGGGGTAAATGAAAAGTACTTTGTTAAGAATACCATGTGTGTGATACTCTCTTTTACCCTTGCTTGAAAGATATTTGAATTATGTTGACATAACGAAGTAATGAATTTTCGAAAGGAACCTTGTGAAGGTATGATTGCAATATCATATTTATGCTAAGTTGAAGAAGGTTATGGTTATATCAATAGAAATCTAATTCATATCATTTCCCTATTTAATGAACTAAATGATATATATTTTGATATATTCTTCCACTATCATGCGTTTTACAACATTGTAAAGGCAAGCCATATCAGGATCACCGCCATGGACCTTAAAGAATTTGATGATGATGCAGTGTATCAGGTCCTATATCAACCAAATACAGAGGCGCCTGTTGAGAAGGATGTAAGTGAAACTATCCACGACATGATCAAGCTTATAATCTAGTAGTTGCAAGTGCAGGAGAAGATAACAAATATTTCTCTGGGAAGCGAGTGGGCAGAGCTCGGGAGTAGCACTACAGTCTGGAAGTGATGCTCGGGGTTAGTCTCTGCCTCTAAAGGAATTACTAAAAGCCCGCGACCGGTTTGACAAAATGCTTCAAAGAAATGTTTTCTCATAATATTCAATGGTTTAGATTGAGCACAAAATGGATCCGTTGAAAGTGTTGGTTACTGCAAACCAACTCAAATGTCATTAAGCAACCTATATTATAACCTCAAAAGATGGGTCATGCTGCGAATGAACAATCTGGAGAAACCAGCGTTGGAAGTATATGTTCAGAATCGACCAATGTGATCAAGATTAGTGGCATCTCATTCTTTTAGTTGACTGATATCATATTGTAAACTGCATTGATGTGTCTTATTATTCTATTTGAAGACAGGAGCTATGAGGACCTTTCAACTGCTACTTGCCGGTATGTAGAAAGGATTGAGGATCTTCTTGGAACTCCATCGATCACATTGCTGATGGTCCTAGTCGTGATGTTCTAATAGTTGAGGGACAATACCAATGGCTGAGAGAAGTTAATAACCGAAGGGAATTCGAAGAGTTGAAAGGAGAATCAAATTTTAGAAACGGTTACAATTAGTAAAAGATAAGCAGTTTTATTCAAGGAAACTATAGGCACGGCTTATTCTTAACTAGTTATTAATAATTCTTTTTCTAACCAATAAGAACTGAATTAGTTTTTCTATTTAAAAAATATTTAGCTATTGTCAATGTATAGATGCCAATTTTATAACAAAACATTTATGAAAAATTATTTCTCTTCCATCTTATTGGTAGGGAAATTTCACCCGATAAGGGCGATTAATACGCTTCCATTACTGTAGTGTCGATAATAGTGGCAAAAAAAGATTTTCCCACTTCAAACAAGAGATTTACCAGTAAGTTTAACTACTTCAAAGAAAAGATTTTAATTGCTTCTGGTTGTATTGTTGTCGCCATTATATTGAATTTCACGGATGGGGTTTTTCTTTAGGAAGGAGACGAATTTGTTCAGCAAGCTATCCAAGGGCCACTCTCCCAAGGTCAAATTACCACTAGCCTCTCATCTACAATTTTAGAGGATTGAATACTCTACAGCATTCGAAAGTGCTGGATGATTCCATGCACTTTTAAAATTTCTAGGTCCTCCCAACAGGCAAGATTAAGGGGATATTCCTCTTTGTATGTTTTGGGTAGTTATGGTTTGGGAAGGGCCATTATCAATCACTTCTTCGGCATTCAATTCGAGCTCTTCTAACTAAGTGGTCTCTCTCTCTCCCCAACACCCACTTTGTCATTCCTAAGTTTTTTTTACTCTGATCGAATTTTCAGGCAACACGTTTGAATTTAAGTTTATGTGCTTTGCGTGAATGGATGTTTTAGGACGGCTTATGAACCACATTCTTCATAAGCCCTTTTACCTCCCTTTTTATTTTAGGGCGTTTAAATTGCAGATTCATTAGGTTTATTTTTTTCATTTATGCTTGTAGATTCACTGTCTTTATGCTACCGAGAGTTGAAGGCATATATCTTCTCTTTTATGTTCTTACACTTTCTGAGCGGTGTTGTATGATATTGTTATGGCACAAACCAGTACTAAAATCCTGGATTTCATCCATGCTTGTATCTGTTAGCATTTGGTGGTCATAGCCATACTTTCTTTGCTTTTTCAACGCTTTATTAACTTCGGTGTTTGTGGGAAGGTATGTGATCCCGTTTAAATTGCTTAAAGCATTGCTCCTTAGAAAATGGGCATTTTGTTTCCAGGATAACGATATTACAAGACATCCGAGATTTGGCATTCCTGTTATTAAGCCATTTGGGTGGGCATCCTGCTTCTAATCTCTACTGCACAGAGCAATGGAAGTCAACAAGTTTTTGTCTAGCCTATTTAGCTCCATTTTAAGTGAATATTAATCGTAAGTAGAGATCTATGCCATGTTATTTCCTATATTTTTTTTAATCTCTCATAGCACAAGATCACATATTGCACTATAAACTCCAACACCTTACATGGCTCTTTTATTTCTATGTTACGCCTATAATTCTCCTATTCGGCAGAATGATTTCCTATTAACAATTCTCATACAAACTTCTATCGGCACCACATCTTCTCTACACCCCAATGATTTCCAGAAATAATAGATTTATCTATCTCTCAAACCCTACAACCTTTCATGCCTATGTTGATGTCTTCATTGTCTCCAGAGTTATGTAAACCTATTAATAGTAGCCTGTGGGATGTCGATGCAGAAGAGAACAATGATAAAAGAAAACAATAGAATGATAGACTGCAATACCAAAAAGTGTAATACTTTCCTTTAAATTCACCTCTTTTGTTACGCAGCCAACACAAATTTTAGTGGGCTTTTTTAGCTTGTAGCAACCAGCGTAGAGAGCGATAAGTTTTCAGGAGGATAGATTATTCTCCATCACAACCCATGCCTTCCGCTGATCTATCCCAAGCACGCACAAAATAGTCACGATTTGCACAAGCATTTGACTTAGATGCATTTTCACCCTTGGCTTGAACTTGTGCCAGATTTCAACACCATCGCGGGCTCTGATACCATATGAAATGAATATAATTGATTGTGTTCTTTCCTAGATTTAGCTATCAACCAATGAAAAGTAGTTGCTTTTGCACTCCGGGCACCCATTGAGATATGTCAGAGTACTAAATTAGGGTAGTTAATTTACCTACCAGGCTTTTAAATGTATTTTACGTTTTTCTTTTTAATAAAGCAACTGAATCTTAAAAATTCCACACCAGCTCTTGTTCATAAAAGAGTAATTATCATGATTAGATCGATTGGGCACAATGATAAGCTGAGTATTATTGTCAATTCTATCTAGGTAAACTTTGGAGATTAACAAAATAGAAGCAGAAAGTATGCTAGTATCCATTCAATTGAAAAAGACTCGGGTGGTTATGCCTTATTCAGAATTATTCAATTTTTTTTTGGTTTATTTTGAGTTTTAAGTTTTGGGTGTGCCTAATTCAAAGTTATTCATTTTATTTTTTTAATTCAAGTTTAAAGTTTTGGGTTTGACTACAATCTGAAGTCTAGTACAAGAGTCATTGTACAATGTATAGAATACAATGATCAAGCAGATAGTTATACCCATACAAGTTTAGAAATAAAATTTAGTATTCTTGATAAACATTACCTTGAATAAGTTTGACCCTTCCTGAGTAAGTTGCATTTAATTAATGCCTATTTCATAATGTGTACTTCTCACATGAGAGGCTTTGTAAGAAAGTCAAGAACATTGCATCTGGAATGTAGGATTGCTAGTAGTATTCACCTTGTTAAATGTTGTCTACTTTTACTAGAATTGAATAGTAATTGTTGTGAATATTGTACATCTATAATTCTAATAGCCCTTTGAAGGTCAATCTTAAAGATATATTTGTTTGTATAATAGTTTTGGACATCAAATTCCTTGCTTTCGTAGAGTTAATCCTAGATATTAAAAGAGATTTTCTTAGAAAATTTTTCTTCAGAAAGGTAATATGATTCAATTTCATGTAATAGTGAACAAAGGAATGTGAAGTTTGATCAAAACATTCGGCTAATTGTCTGCATTCCCGCTTCTTGTTTGAAAATAACCCACTAAAGTATAACTGTAGGTTTTGTCGTTGCCAGGACATGAAGTGCACAGGGAGTGGAAATCAACATCATAGTGTGTGGAATGTTCTTAGATGGCATGACATTTTTTTCCTCATTTATGTAAGCATAGCAACCATCATAGATGTTCTTTATCAATGTCCTGCACCTCTGACTTTGCATCAATTATTCTATTTCTTTGCATATCAGTTATTCTGTCTCTATTAGAGGGGTATTTTGGAGCCGATACATCTTATATTGAATAGTAAATCTTATGGACTTTTATGTAACATTTTGGAGTAAATCTTACTAATTGATGGTATTCAGCAGTATGGTAATTCCTATTGGTCATACAAAAGAGATTCCTTTTTGCTCAGTAAAAGTTGGTCCAAATGACTCAAACAAAGCACTCAATATATAAAAATATGTCTCCCAAGTTAATGCAGATTCCATTTAAAACGTCCAAATTTTGTAAGTTTTCCTTCTTAGAGGTAATCTCGGTTCAAACCTAATTTTTGTATAGATTTAAAAAATTTCCTCTATAAATCCATTGTCTTCTCTGCAAAATGTTTTAAACAAATTTAATATTGTAATATTAAATGTAACTATAACCTCATAATTTTAAGATAGTATATATTGATTTATGTGCCATTTTCTTCTGTATTGGCTTAATATGTTGTTTGTTCATTACAAAATATGATTTAAAATGCTTTTTGTTACTGTAAGGATAAACAAAAAAACATAATGAAATTCCTCCTTATTTTCAATTGTATTTATTTCTTCTATTTCTTTCATAATCTAAGACGAAGCATTATTAATTTTAAATTATTCAGTTAGTTATACAATTCTAACCCTTTCTTTATATAAAGATGTATCTTCTTTATCAAAGTTATATCTTCTTTATCAGATACATAAATATTTCTCATTAAATGGATTTAAATAAAATTTCTTTATGGTAATAGAGTTTGTTTTTAACTTTTATAACATAGTTAAAATCATTTTAGGGTTAAGTATAATTGGAAAAAATAAAATATACAAAAAGAACTCATTATGATTCATTTTTTTTGTTGAATTTTATTAGGTTAAGCAATAGATTCTTGCAGTTATAACCTAAATTTTTTGGGTTCAACATAGATTCCTATAGTAGTATGTAAATTTATTTAAATATAACATAGGATATTTCTTTGAGAATGTTAGAATACTATAAATTTAATTTATATTTGACAAGAGGTAATTATTGAAATTTTTAAATAAAAAATTTCAAGAATGATAATTAACAAAAGCTTTCATAAAATTTTCAAAACTAGTGTTCATAAGAATAAATAAAAATGAAATTCTACAAATTCCCAAAACAAACATACAAATTAATTTAGTTATTTGAAGTAACAAATTTTAAAAGTAAAAATCTCATAAAAATTAATAGCTACAAATTTACTTTTAAGTATAAATGAAACACGACAATGCCAATGCATGGCATCCACTAAGAGGAAAATGGTTTTAACAATGCATTTTTTAATAAAAAATATAATCACAATTCTAACCATTTTTAGATTGCAGTTGGTACAACAAAATCACCAAGTGACTCAAAATGAACTTTATGCTTATGATGAAAAGATTTCCAATATCTTAACCTAAATTGATTTCTATAAATATTTGAAGATAAAAATTCTAAAAAGATCTTTTATATTTATATTTTAAAATATTCTAAATTAATAAATATTCCTATAACAAAATATCGTAATAAGATGATATATTATTCAAAATAAAATTATTATAATATATAGAGAACTATATAAAAATATAACAAGTCAAATAATATCATCTAATATATTTTAAAATTTTAAAACACCCAAAAAATAAACAAATAATATTTATTCATAAGTAATGCAAATAGGATAAACAAATAATGTATACAAAGGTTACAAGAGACAAGTTGTTAAAATGGGCATCCTTTTTTCTTAAATAAAAAAATGGGTATGCAAACTATTTTTTTTTAAACTATTATATTAGTCAAGTAAGTGGTAGACAACATTAATAAACTTAGAAAAGAAAACATAATGTTAGGGTTAAATCATAGTTAGAATTAATTTTTAAATTAAAAGCATGAGTTAAAAAAAACATTAAAAAAATTATATGGATTTCAAAATGTTCAAAATTCTTTTAATTAGGTTACTATTAGAATTAGGGTAAGAATTACAGTTAGGGTAAGAATTACAGTTAGGGTAAGCATTAGAATTACAATTAGGGTTATGGTTAGGGTTAGGGTGAGGGCTAGAGTTAGGGTTAGGGTTAGGGTTAAAATCATAGTTAGAATTAGGATTAAGGTAAGGGTTAGAATTTAGGATTATTGTTAGACTTAAAATTAAGGTTATATTCAAAGTACAATCAAGGTTATGATTAGAATTAGGGTTAGGGTAAGAACTAGGATTAGGATTCATATTAGAATTAGGGTTAACATTAAGGTGGGTTACTATTAGAATTAGGTTAAGAATTAAAGTTATAGTTAGGGTTATGGTTCAAATTAGAGATAGGGTTAGAGTTCAATTAGGGTTTGAATTATAGTCAGGTTTATAGTTAGGGTTTGAATTATAGTCAGGCTTAGGGTTAGGGCTAGGATCAAGGTTAGGGTTAAAATTAGAGCTATTTTTAATTGAGCACACACAAGTTATCTTGACCTAGGTCATACAAAGATGATTGCAATGAAATATGGATGCATAAGTGAACGTCAAAAAGAAAAAAAATTATTGTATATTAGAAGTCCTATCTTAAGTTTTGTATGGTTTCTAATATTATAAACCTTTAAAATTCTAATAGATTTCACATTCATTTGAGTCTTATCGTTTCAATTTTTCTCATTGAGGCTCTCCACTTTTCTAAATATCAAAGATCAATACAAACCTGCAAAAAAGCATGACTTTGTTTTTGATGCAATCCTAGATGAGCATGCTACAAATGATGATGTGACCTATGCTACAAATGATGATGTGACTTAATCTACCCATGCCATTGTTCTCATTTGGAGTAAAATCATTATATCATGCTTATAAGTATCCAACAATTATTACAACAATTTGTTTATAATATTACATGTCACCATTTGAAAAATTTCAAGATTACTATTAAGTTTTTATAATATCAACGTTGTTGCTAAAACATAGGAGACACAACAAATTAGAATAAGACTATTCTTGCACTTTTGGCGAAACTTGTTTGCCTCTGTGACTTTATTTATCAACCGCCTTTCAAGAATCAATTACGAAACTGAAAAATCAAGGGAAAGTCAAAAAGCTTCTTTTAATTTAAAAATCTAATTTCAAGAAGCAGTTACAAAAACTGAAAAGACACGGGGAAATCAAAGAATCGATTAGGACAAATGAAAGGGGCTCTTTTTGGGGGATAATATTATAAATATGTAATCTGAAGCTGTTTAGGGGATCTTTTTGGGCTGTCGAACACGGGAGTTTCTGTGAGAGCTCTCAGAGGAGATAGTTATTTTCTATTTATTTGCAACATTTCTTTTCAACTGATCTATTCTGTATAGGGATTATGGAGTCTTTGAACTCTTATTTCATCAAATAAATAAGGAGATGATTTGATCTTTGTCTCTATTTTTAATTCTTTTGATTATTAGTTTCCTGTGTGAAATTAATTTCTTTCTTTGGTGAATATTTTGTTGTGGTTGGTTGTGGATGTACATGTTAAAGGATTTGTGAGTCTTGAGCATTTAAATCTGCTCTCATGATTGGAAGAAGTTATTTCATATTATCCTGATCTTTATTCGTATGTGTGTAGCAAATGATCTATGTGTCATTTGTTTCCGTCTGCTTCTTATTTCAAATCTGTTATCGCATTTGTGTCATTTTTATGCGCAAATGTTTGTTTGTCTTTACTGCTTTTTGATTAAAAGTACACCTTAGTTTTGTTTTCAGTCTCTTCTAATTCATTGAAGATTATAAGAGGGAGTTGTACCTCTAAAATTCAGAGGAAGATCGCTAATTCAATAGCGATCTCCAGAGCTGTTAGTTAATTGGTCACTGTTCTACAGGGCATCTCAGGGCCATTTTTCATAATAAGTCATAGTGACCAATTTGTTTACTAACACTATTAAAATTTACTCCTCCCATCAATTCCTATCAAAATATAAAATACCCTCGCATCTATTTCATGTTTTTTTTAAAGAGTATAGTTTTCTCCCTGTTAGCAAAGGAAATGGAGTACAACCTAAAGGTTTGTACCCTAATATCCCTAAAGTAGCCAATTTATACCCTAGAAGGTA
>VDFB02052026.1:0-37026 GCA_007258455.2 Sequoia sempervirens | reverse complement strand
TTTTCTTATCCATTCTCTCCCTATCATGAATCATGATTACTATCTCAACTATTTTAAGAGTTGTGATTCTTCTCTTTCCTTTGAGAGTGAATTCAATAATGAAGATGTTGGAATCCAATAATTGTGGTAAGCATAAGACATAATTTAGATATTATAATGAGGGAAATGTTCAATTGTGGGGATGGGTCTTCTTGGTGTCAAAACATAAGGTTATAGATCCTCTAAAATTTGGGTTAGTTTCTAATTTTGCTTACAATACTATATAGAAATCATCTTAAGCAATTAGAAAAATTTCACTTTTTTGACTAATACAAATGCTTCAAGGTATAAGTCGACATGTGTAGAAAAACTAGAGTCTTGGAAATATATGATTGGATAATCTAAAATGATTTCTTTGTATCAACTATTGAATGGAAAGTATGTTTTGTAGGTAAGACACTCAAAAATAGGTGAATTTCTCCATAACTTGTCAATAAGGACAATGTCAAGCATATATGCAAGGCATAATGATTCAATGGATTTTATCAATTCTATGGTTATGGTGGTTTCATTATTAGTGTTAGCCCCATTGTTGAACCTTGCACAAATCTTCATTAGAAAACATTTGGGTGCAATATGGTCTATTGTAAATATTTATAGATAATAAATAGAAGTGTCATAAAGTGAGTTATCTTGCATATAAGTAGGATTACTTTGATGAGTTCCTTATATTTTAGAGAGGTATACTTAGCATTAATCTCTCTACACCATCACAATTTTTGAATATCGAACTTTCGAGAACTATTGAGATGCCACCTAATACATCTAAGACATGCATGAAACATGACACCATTTGTCTAAATTAATGTTGTTGTGCCTTTTCATAACATGCCCTACTTTTCTTCTAGCAAAATGAGGACCCCCTCTTTTTACTAGGTTTTAGCTTGCCTTGTGTTGACAAGTCCTCCATGTCTCAAAGTTAGTCTTCAAAATGATCAAAATTCCATCATAAATGGAAAGAGCATTAAAATTAGTCTAGGTCACTTTTAGCATTTCCCATTTGCATCTTCTATTTTCACTTTTCCATTTGCACCTTCCATCTATACTTTTCCATCCACACCTTCCTTCTACACTTTTCTAGTTGCACCTTCCATCTACACTTTTCCATCTACAATTTCTCATCCACACTTTTCCATATGCACTTTCCTATCTGTAATTTTTCGTTTGCACCTTTCATTCGTATTTTTCCATCTACACGTTCCATCTAGACTTTTCCATCTGTAACTTTTAGCGTCCCTTTACTATGTTCCCATGAACCTTTAAAATATCCCCCTTTATTATATTCTCATGTAGTAAACTATATAATTTTAAAAGTGATTAACCAATTTAAATTAAAATTAAAGTGTTAAAATGATCTATAAAAGGTGACGCAACATGTGCTAAACAATAAATATTAAAAGGGACATGAATTACTCATTGTTAAGTGACTATAAAGAGCAAAAACTGATTAATAACACAAAAGAACACACCATGGACATTTTTTTGATGCATGAAATATTGCATAAAACATTTATAAGAACTTTGATGACCCCACAAATTAAAATCTTTACAAAAAATAGATATTTAACCTCTCTTTTAAATGCCAAAAATGTTAAAATGATTGTGTAAGGTTAAACAATATTTTTTTTATGGGAATTCAACTTTTAGTTGAATGATGGTGAGTGGTGGGAAGTGTAGCTTTGTGGGAGGTTTGAAAGTTGTGAGTGAGGGTGGCGATGGAGGCTCTGACGATGAGGATGATGTGCTTGCCCTTGTGTTGGTCCTTCTTCATGAGGCGTTGGGTGGGGTTAGATCGGGTGTTGGCTGTCTATCTTCTATAGACGGTGAGGGGTGCCTAGAGGACACTATTCTGGCTAATGAATATGCTTGTTTGTGTGGCGTTTGTGGCTTGGGAGATGCTTCTTGGCTCTCAGTGGTTTTGCTTGATGGTCCGGCTGTGGTTGTGGTTGGGTGCCCGATGCCCTTCCCATTGTTTTTCTGGCTGTCGGCCCTACAAAGGGTGCGGTGGTGTGCTGAAGTCTTTGAGGTTTTGCGGTTGAAGTTTTGGATTTTTTATGCTCCTACTCAGTGTAGTAGGAGGGCTTGGGGGCTTATCGTGCCAACCTGTTCTTCCTCTTGCTTTCTCTTGGTCTTTCTTCGTTCCTACTCGCTCTTTGTTCGGTGGCTCTCTTTTGGGTGTTTTGGTTTTCGATGTGTTTTGGGTCTTTTTTGGCCATCCTTTGTGGTCTGGTGGTGTCCTCTATTGGTTGGCTGTGTGGATTTTTGGCCCCTATTTGGCTCTGACCAGTGTGTTGGGGTTGCTTGGTGTGCTCTCCTGCTGGGCCTTCTCCTTACTTCTGCCTTGTTTGTGACCCCCTATTCCTGCTACGATTTGGCTACTCCTGATCATTTTGAGATTGGGAATTTTCTTTTGGTGGTCTCCTAGACTGTGATTCCTTTGGCTTCTGTGTTGTAGAGTAGATGTGTGGTTTGGGGTAGCTTGGAGTTCTGCTTCCTTATTCTTTGTGGGAAATTTCCTGTTGGTTTCCTTGAAGCTTGGTGGTGGGTGATGAAGCCCAAGTGTTGTTCAATGTTCTTATTTCTCTTGGGGGGAAAGTTTTATGCACCCATGTTTGTTCTTTTTAGCTTGGATTCTTGCAAAATGTTTTCTGTAGGTGGTGGTTTCTATTTTTCTCCTTTAGCCTCTCCTGGTGTTTTTCATTCCTTTAGTGGATGAGGTTGTTGGAGCTGTTCATTTTGGTTTTGTTGGACTTTGTCCAAGACATTGCTTGTTTGTTGCTGGCTAGGTTATGTTCTTTGTTTTCTCTTTGGACCCAACAATGTGTGGTCATTGAGGAGGTTCCTGCTTCTTCTGCCCAACTCCTTATGCTTGCGTTGTTGAGGGATGTTATGTCCACCCTTCCTACTGAAGCTATTTACAAGTTTCTTCTGCCAGTGTCTCCTATAGAGGGGGAGATTGCTCCTATTGAGGTGGAGTGTTGGATTCTTTTGAGGTGGATCTTTTTTGGCGTGGAGACTCATGGTTTTGGTGGTAAGGGGTTTCATTTCATCCTCTCCTATAGAGGGGAGCCCTCTCTTCTAGTGATGGAGGTTGGGTTGGCTTCTCAAGCATTTTGGTGCTATTGGGTGGTTGTTGCTTTGCAGTGCTCTGTTGTGTTTCCCATTACCCCTATTGAGGTGGGGTGTTTGGTTTTTCTGGTTCCTTTGAGAATCAAGGTTTCTTTGGTGTTTTATGCTATTATGGTTTTTCCTTGTTGCTCTCTTATTGAGGTAGGGAGGTGGGGAAAAATGGCTGGTCTTGAAGGGTGCTTTGGAATTCCCTTTTGTTTTAGCTCTATCTAGAGCAGTTTTGCTATACAGTGGAGGCTGCAGGTGGTGTTTGGTGGCTGATGGATTCAAACAGTTCCTTTAAAGATGTTTTGGGGTTAAGGCCTATTTGTTTACCTAGCTATTTTGGGTTTTCAGTCCCTTCAAAGCTGATTTCTTGCAGTTTGTTTGGACTTGTATATCTTTTGGTAGACTACTGATTGTCTGTGTTCTCATCTTTTGCAACTTTCTTTTGGGTGTTAGGGGTTTCAGGTTCCCTCAAAACCTGTTTGTAAGGGGTTTTTGGTCCCCACAAAACTTGATGATTGCTAATCAAAAACTTTTAGTTGAACATTTTATTATTTGAAGTTCCCATGAATGTTTAAAACATGAATACTTATATTTTTTAATTGCTAGAAGCATTAATATTTTTGTAAAATTTAGATATGAAGTGACAAGTTACAAATTCCAAATTTATTTTTTATAAAGTTTTCAATATTTGATGAATTTAATTGCTTTCTTTTGTAGGTAAAATTACAACTGATCAAAGAAGAGAATAGGGTGATTATGAAGATGGAATATTCCAAGTACCAACCATTGATAATTGTCAAGATGTTGATGTCACCCATGTCCCACTTTTAAATTTCCATTATTGATTGATTATGAAGACAATTGAACCATTGATTATTATAGCTAACTTGTGGTGCCTTATTTCTATAAAAGGCTGAAAGTTATTTATTTTTGGGGGAGCCAAAATATAATATTTTTAGGGGCTTAGATCGTGGTATGAGAATTGTTGATACATGTAGGGAAAATATTGAAAAATTATAAATATTCTTCTCACTTCATGGTTTCCTTTCACTTAGCTTAGTGAATATTGTTTTCCTATACTTGTAAGATTGCAAATTGATGTCAACTGAAGTTCATTTTAAGATTGTAAACCATACATGATTGCACACTCATCATTTTCTTTGAAAATCAAATTGTTGTCCTAATATTTGGGTGCATTTGACCAATTTATTTTTGTGATGAGTTTTCCTTTGGATATCTGTACCATTTATGTGTAATTATGATAGGATTTGGTGAAACATAAACTAGTTATGATATGGTTTTTGTAGTTCTAGAGTGTATTCATGCAATATTTCTGAGAAATTGAAGATTTCTAATCCTTTTCTCTCTCACCCTCTCTTTTTCATTTTCTTTCAAAATTTAAATTTAAAATTCAAAAATTCAAAGCATCAACACATTGTAAATCAAATGATGAAAGATATTCTAGAATATATAAATTTAATTAGATTATAGATCAAAAAACACTTATTTAAGGTAAAGTGTGTAAGTGAAGTTGTCACCTTCCAAATTTAACCCTATTTTGTAGTTTTAATATGTAAGTCCCTTTTTTGAAATAGTAATTCACAATGAATTACTGAGTTAACATCCAAGTCAAGAATTTTTTTTGGTAAATTAATAGCTGGTTATGGTCAACACCATAATATTAATATAAAAAAGTTGTTACAATTTTTGATCACATTGTTTATCATATCAATAAGAGGAAGATCCTATATTTCCTCAACATACTACCTCCAATCTACCCATTAGTTAGAAAATTTGTTCACCCACCCACAAAACGGTGAGACAGAGAGCTAAATCAATGCATTCCAAGATCATGCCAATGCACAAAGAGGCATAAAGACCCACAACAATGCCCAATGTAGCTAAATTGCTCAAATTTGTGCATACTAGCATCATCATTGAAGTATGCACATGGTTTTATCCCATTCATGTTGCCTTCCATACCATCATGGCAGAGTACTAGCCATGTGATCCCACCATTCTCACCATCTTGGAAAGCATATCAACACAAATGTTCCCTCCTAGTAAACATGGGTTAGTTTAAAATTTTGAAAGGTATTTGTGAGGTCACATATAGGATTTAACCACCGCTCTAGTTTCCAATTAGGAGTCCAATTTTGTCTAATTGCATTGATGGTAATAAGTGAGTCACCTTCAAGATGCAGTTGACTTTCCTTGAGTTCTTTACCCATTTCTAATCTCACAAATCTGCTCTAAACTCAACAAGGTTATTTGTTGCTTTTCTAATTGGAATTGATTTCTCTGCAATAATGTTTCCTTGATAGCCCCTAGCCACATAACCCACACCACTGGGATTGGGGTTTCCTCTCAAAGCCCCATTGAAATTTATCTTGATCTAGCCTTCCTCTGGAGGAGTCCATACAACATCTAATCTCATTTTTGAGGGAGGAGCAATCTTCCTATCCCCATTAGCTGGGGGAACTTTAAGTCCATTAAAGACTTTTTTCATATCATCCCATCCTATAAATACATTCTTGTGTAGTGGCATGTTTCAAGCTGCATTGTTCACTAGTTTCGTGATCTAGGTTTCCATCTTCTTAATGATGTTTTCTCTAGTCACACTTTTATCCTGAAATATCTGGTGATTGCGCTCTTTCTAGAGCTTCCAAATTATAGTAGAGGGGATGAATTTCCATAAAATTCCAAACATGCCTTTCTTGATTCTTCTTGGCCACATTTTGAACTAGCCCTCAAGTTCCAATTGGAGAGGGCACTGTATGTCCAAGTTGGTCATGATATATTTCCAACAAATTTTTGCATAGGGATAGGTTAATAGTAAATGATCTGCATTTTATTCTTTTGTTTTGTACATAATACATCTACCCAAGCCTTGAATTCCCAACTTGCTAAGTATATCTTGGGTTGATATTCTATTTTGTATGGCCATCCACTCAAACACCCAAAATTTCGGCAAACAATACTTCCTCCATAATATTTTTGAAGGCCATTGATGCTTGGAAATGACCACCTCCATCACCTTATAACCAATTTTAACCTTGTATTCACTAGAGGCTACACTATGTCAGAGGGGGAGAAATTCCTACTATTTAAAATTTTCCATAATGCATCTACTTGTTTGCTGGGGGCATTCATATTTTCCATTGTGTGTCATTTCCATTTCAAAATTCCATTTTCCTCAACCATTCGCCCATAATTGCTGACCTTCTTGCCCCATACTTGCTTGGTTTCCCTTCTTATGCCATCTAAGCTTGGAATGTCCTTGAGAGGCTCATGACCTTCCCACGAATCAGACTAAAAGGATGCATCTCTTATGTTCTTGATTTCCCATGTAATGTGGTTTGTAATGATGTCTCTACATTCAAGGATGTAGTTCCATATTGTTGATCCCCTAGGTGGATTTTTGGTGTTTAAAATCTGAATGGGTTCATCAAAATCAAGATATTTCCTTCTTAGAATCTGCACCCATTTATGCTCTCTATTTTTTTATAAGTTCCATACTAGTTTAGCTCCCATTGCTAAATTCATTGCACATAATTTCCTGATCCCAACACCACCAACATCTTGTAGTCTACATATATTGTCCCATGAGATAAGAGGGAATTAATATTCTTCCACTATCTTGCTCCAAAAAAATATCCTCATGATTTGGATTAGTGCATCCTCTACTGCCCTTGGAATTTTCATGCATGACATTGAGTAGATAGATATAGTAGATAATACCACCTTGACCATTAGTATTCTTCCAGTAGAAGATAGCCATTTTCCTTTCCATGCTTCCATTTTACTTTTATAGCTTATGATCAGTCTCCCCAAGTAGCATCTTTTGTTTATACTTGCAAAAAGAGGCATCCCAAGGAATCTACCTAGGAAGTTTTCCACTCTAGGTTCTAAAATCCTTGTAATGTCTCTCTGAGGGCTTGGTTGCGTGTTGAGAAAAAATAATTTTTATTTCCTCCAATTGATATTTTGGCCTGACGCTTTGCAATAATCATTTAATAATGTTTTTATCAATCTTGCTTCTCTTCGGCTGGCTTCTCCAAATAAAATTGTGTCATTAGCAAACTATTGATGGGTCATAGTAGTTAGCCCAGGAGTGACCTCCAAACCATGCCATCTTCCCTCCTCTTTGAGAAAACTAATACTTCTACCTAAAGCTTCAGCCATGATGATGAAGAGGAAAGGTGATAGGGGATCAACTTGTCTTATCCCCCTGGAAGTGTTGAAAAAACCATGCGTTGTGCCATTAATCAAAACCAAAAATTTGGGTGAGCCAATACATCCTCCAACCCAATCTATCCATTTTTCATTGAAACCAAACCTTTCCATCACACCTAACAAGAAATTCCTATCAACTAAATCATATGCCTTAAGGATGTCCAACTTAATAAGCATGTTGGTTGTTCTACTTTTCCTTCCTGAATGGATTGCCTCATGAGCCACTATAATGCCTTCCACTATTGATCTTCCAGGTGAGAAGCCACTTTTCTCCTCAAAAATAACTTTTTTAAGCATTTCCTTTAGTCTATTATCTATGATCTTCATGATTATTTTGTAAGTTGTATTGCATAGTGCTATTGGTCTATAGTCACCCATGCTTCCAACATCTTTTTCCTTTGGTATTAATGCAAAAAAGGTATGGTTCAATGCTCCAAGCATCATGGTTTTTCTCCTGGACTCTTTAGCTGCTTGATGCAAGTCCTCACCAATGATTTCCCAAAATTGTTGGAAGAAAATAACATGGAAACCATCTGGCCCTGGGGACTTATCTAGATTAAGTTGAAAAGTTTCTTTGTCGACTTCCTCCAAAGTTATCTTTTTGCAAAGGAGATTATTATCCTCATTGATCAAGGTTGGTATCTTTCCTAGAATACTATTTCTCTGCTCCACATGAGTTTGCACTTCCTTATTGAGAATGGTCTCAAAATCATTCACCACTTCTTGATTGACATCTTCTAGGGATTGGGTCATTGTACCATTTTCTCTTATCATTTCCACAATTCTTTTTTTACTTCTATTAGGAATTTACATTCTATGGAAATACTTAGTGTTCCTATCACCTTCTTTCAACCATATTTCCCTTGATTTTTGCCACAAAAAGCATTCCTCCCATGCCATTAGTTCTAAAATTTCATGTTTCAAGATTTTCTCAACTTCAAATCATCAACACTCATCCCATTTGTTAAAATTGCCTCATTAAGGGTTGCCAATGTTGATTTCACTCTTGTCTTTTCTTCAAAAATATTTTTGAAGTGCTCCTTGTTCCATATTTTCAGCTTTTTCTTGATGTGGCTTAGTTTTTTTATGAAACCGATATAACTCTGATTGGTTTCCAAATTTGATCTCATTACACCATTCTTTCATTGAGTCTTTTATATTTGAGTCCCTTAACCACATATTCTCAAACTTGAATCGGCTTCCCATAAGAGGATCTTCAGGTCTAATGGCAAGTTGAACCAGAAAGTGGTCTGATCCTGTGAAAGGTAGGATGTTAGCTTCATATAAGTTAGGCTTTCTATCCCAGTCTCCAAATAGAAGATAGCGATCAAGGTTTTCTGCAATGCTAGTGAACCCTTTTCTTCTATTAGTCCATGTGAACATGCCATTTGTGGTATTCATGTCCCTAAGTTTGTTCTCATGCACAAAGGTTTGAAAGTTTTCCTGAATTTGGGTGGGGTTATGCATTCCTCCCCATTTTTCTGAGTTGTCTAGTGTCACATTGAATTCCCCACCAATTATCCTTTTTTCTCTTTCCAGACCTCTTAATCTATTTGTGATTTGTTGCCATACATCTCTTTTCCTTTCCGTGGAGATTGGTCCATATATGTTGATTACAAAGAAACTCTGATTTTTCTATAAATATGTGCACCTACCAAACATGTAGTTTTGATTCTACTCTTCCACACTACATATTATGGATAAAAGGTTCTAGATTAGTCCCAGTCCACCGGATGCTCCATTGGCTTTGACATAATGGCTCGACCATTGTTTCCAACCACTCATCCTTTTCCTACTTGTGTCAAGTGTCCACTTGGTTTCTTGTAGAAATATTATGTCTTCTTTTCTCTGTAGACACGTAAAATATACTGATTGATCCTATACACTTGATCCTAATTTACTAACACTAGTTCATCCTGAATCATCTCCTTTACTAACCATTTAATGGAATAGCCTTTATTTGATTAAATTCATCACATTTCATCTTTTAATTAAATAAATCAATTTTATTTGATTAAATCATCATCTCCTATCAATTAAATAAATCATTTTGTTTAATTAATCCTATAGTCTCTCTTTTAATTAAATAATTCATTTTATTTAATTAAGCTCTAAAGTCATCTCCTTTAAATTAAATAAATTAATATTTATTTGATTTAAATCTAACACCATCCTCTTTAATTAAATAAATCAAACTTTATTTAATTTAGTCTAATATTCATCATACCTCTCATTTTGATTTATTTAAATCCTAAAATCTAAATCACAATGTCAAATCAACTAACTTCCATTAAAATTAATCAAATCATGATTAATGCTAACACTAATCACTCAAATCCTCTAGATTTTGCAACTTGCACATGAAAATAAATTTAATTAATTTATAAATCTTCCTTTTTCATTCAAAAAGGCATCAAGGATGGAATATTCCTCAAATTTGAAATCTCCCCCCAAAAGTACTTGTCCATCCAACAAGGCATTAAAGGCCTCTTACATGTCCTTTTATTGAGCCAAGTGGCATTTAATTCATTTTTCATCTCCCTCCAACTTGTCACTTCTCCAATTTTGAATTTACACCTAATTGCATTAATGTGCACATTCATCAAAATGAGCTCCACCTTTGTCCACTCACATGTTGACAAGTGGTGTTGTGCTATTGGTTGGTGTTTGATCCCACATTCATTCCTTTTGCTCAATCTTCCATCATTCTCTTCTATAAATAGAAGACTCTCATTTTGATTTTGGATCCACAATTTAGGCATTTGATCCACAACTTATGCAAAGTTATCACCTTCATTATCTTGAGCAATCTCCATCCATTATCATCCATTTTTCATAGTTTTCATCATTTCATAGCTAGGTTATGGAGAAATTTCATAATGGAGCATCAATCTTCAAAGTTCATCACCAAGCTTGATTAGGAATTGGGAAAATGGATATTTTCCACATCAAAATAGCACCAATTCCCCCCATGGGATTGAGAGTTTGATCATTTAAATACGATTTAATAGTTTTTTTATTTGTGTTCTTCACTTATTTCTTGTTTTCATGTTTCAAATGAATCTCATGGGGAATGATGTTTCTAACTTGCATATTGGACTAATATTGTGTTTGTGTAGGTCTAGGATCACCATTCACATTTTGGTGCTAGAAGGAGGGAAGATTTGAATCAATTAACACATTTTTTCACCAAAATTTTCTTTTGTTTTTGAATTTTGTGTGTCTACAGGAAACTGCACCGCTAACAGGTCAAACTCTGCCACTATCAATCTAGTGGCACTATTTAGCAACGCTTTCAAACTACAAACTATGCTGCTTGAGTCATTTTCCACCTTGCCTGGCCAACTCAAATTCCAAACTGCACCGCTTGATGAAATAGTGCCGCAGTTGCACTCATTGTTCCTCCACAGAGCACTACTAACATCCTCCAAATTGCACTATTGGGGTGGGGTAAAAGCCATTTTTCAAAAAATTTCAACATGGGATTTTTTTCATTTTGATCATGTTAACTTCAAACTGGTTTTTGGCTTCTGTTTCTATAGTTTTAACCAATTTTTGTAGGTTGGAGTGATTCAAGAAGGAATGAGGAAATGAAAGAAAGACTTCTTATGGCATCATCATTCTATTGTATCAAGTGTTTTTGAACACTTTGGGGAGCAATTATAATCCCATTTCTAAGGAATTTTTCATCTTCAATCTTTTTAGGACTCAATAATTTTTGTTTGGGCTTAAAAAGAACAAAACAAAGGGATTAAAAAGAACCTTAGGCAACTTACTAGAGTTTGTTTTGAGGCTTTAAAATTGAACAAGCAAATTTCACAGTTCAATATTGGTGCTTAAAAAGAATCCATTCTTGCTTTGAAGGTTAAAATGAACATGTGATTTTTATGTTTTTTAATCTCTTATACAAAGTAATATCACTTAAAAGACGCATGCACTTCTCTAGTGCCTCACGGCGATCTTGAGAATCAAAAGTATTTTGGTGATATTGAGTTGTATAAATGATTGCTTCCACACTTCAATTTGGATTCTTAAAATTAAACAAAATCTTGTTAGTGTGAGTGGAGTATATCACGTGTGTTCTCTCTTTGTTCATGTAAACAAAGATGTAATGCCCCATCATGCGAACCTAAAGGACAACTAATACAACAATTACCACAATTTTTTTTTTTAAATAAACATACATGAGATGTACATTAAGTTTACAATATATTAAATTTAATTTTAAACAGATACACTATCAACCTATATCCTCTAGGGTACGCATGAAGACATTACGAAACCTAAACCTATACATTAACGTTAGCAAATGAATGCTAATATTGTAAACCATGATAAAGTTTACATTTACAATAATCACACATCCATAATAATTCATCAATAAGAAAAAATCCACATATGTAAACACAACACATGCACAATTAACTTAATCTCAATAACCATAAACATATTATCATCATGTGAATACAATGGGGCATATTTCCACAAATGTAACACATAAAAATAACGACTACCATGGGTCATTAAGCACATAATATTTACAAAGGTAAAATATTACATTACATCAGTTTTTGTTACATTACATCATTCAATCACATAAGTATACATCATTGTTTTCCCAACACAACATGGGAGTAGTACTTCAAATACATGAGTATGATAGGAATAAGTAATATACATCTAAATATAAGGTGCACTTAGGAACACTTTGAATCTAGATAACACTGTACTGCATGAATGCTAATAGGGAACCCAATGGGTTGCGTAGCACGTTCCACTCGACCACATGGACCCGAAGGACCACCCCCTGTGCTAAGAGCTGACAAGAAAGACCCATGATCAAAGACAGTAGAAAAGAACGACCATGAGACCAGACCTCAAACAAGCAACCAAAACAAGACAACAACATCAATGAATATTCACAAGATGACTGCTTCCAGAGACATTGTAAGATAATGGCAAGGGGTACTATGGGAGAGTGTCATCGCACGACCCTAATATGGGTTATCCTGGCTACCTCTCAACAGGCGCTGGTCCCCATCTACAGTTATCCTGGCTATGCCTCACTGAGCACCGACCCCATAGGGTGATGCGTGTGGGACTGCTAACCTCTCATGAGGATGAGGTAGCGACCTTACCGACCATGGCCTTCTCAGCCCACCCTTAGTCTGTGAAAGCACTAACGACATGGATGAGGTATCTTATCTTTAGTTAATATGTTCCTACCCAAACCAACTAGTTTATTTGTTAGGTTTTCACATATTTAACCAACCCTTTTATGGGTTATCTAGGCTTCCTCTTTGTGCGCCGACCCCCATGAAGAGCCACTCTCCCTAATAGCCCAAAATAAAATTTACAACACTAAGGGTGTAGCAAGCACAAAACACCAAAATTCATGAGTCTGAATACAAATGTGAGCATGGACCATCTCTCCAAACAACCATAACAAAAGACAAAACTATTGCATCCGGTAACACCCTCTAGAGTTCAAACTAATAATTCAATCAAACGATTCCAAGTCTAATCAAAGAAAACCAACATAAACTAGTTTCCCACTACCTCTGGAAGCCTATTGCATAGTCTACCCTTAACCACCCATAATAGGTACTTAATGCCACTGGTTACCAACATGATCTCAATATTAGACCAAACCCAAAATCCCTTTCAAATGGAAATAATACAAGGGAAGGTGAACTCAATCATAGGAATGTACCAATTAAACTTAAATTTTCAAACATGCTTCATAAAATGAAAGTTAAAGGACAAGATCATTCACTTTGACAATAAAAGCATGTAGAGCCACAACAGATACACTACTTAAGAAAACTATGCTCCAGTTACATTGTACAAATCATAATTAAATACTATTTCATAACTCCATCAACTCAACGTTAATAACTTCTTCTAATGAAACATCAATAGATCAATCAATTAATTAAGCTCCAACATTTCAAACTAATAAGACAATAATTTTCCAATGATATACTCCCATTCAATTATTTAGATCAATCCTATTAACTAACTACAATAGTTACCCATCTTTAAATTTATCTAAATCAAATGTCTTTGTCCCTTAGATCAACCAATTAAATATTTGCAATTTAATATATAAATATTTAATTTATATATGTTTCCTCGTTATAAATCCATATAGTTTGTTTGTTGTTATTTTCTTTGCTTTCATATGCATGCAAGGTATCAATTTCAAAGAACATTCTTAACAATCAACTTACCTTTTGCCATACCCCAAAATCAATATATACAAGTATAATTGTCGTACCCATGCTAACGAAACACAAACATTTCCCTTGTAATGTATCAATAACCAAATTATCAACATATAATAATGAACTGTTGAATAACTGAATGTGAAAATACCAATATTTAGAAAGGTGCATCTAATTCATTAATTCGAATAACTAAAAGCAATTTAAAACAATTTCCTTTCTATTCTAAACATTATTATTTTTCCAAATTCATAGAATTTTTTATAAGCTAAATCAACTAACAACTATAGGTTATATTAACTAATAGATAAATATCAGGCTATTAAAGGCAATGATATTACAAACTCAAACTCCATCCTAATCGCTAATATCCTTAATGAAATAAATCACAATTAGAGGATAAAATTATTTAATTAACACAATTTCAATTTCTACTATTAGAGAATACAAAGAAATCAACATTATAAAAGGATTATCAATTTCATCTATATTAACTAATTTCCATAGTTATTTAAATACTCATTTATACAATAAATCATTCCTCTTCTAATTTAATATTTCCAAAATTTGTTTTCTAGTCCAATCATTTATTAATAGGCAACACAATACTCAAGCATGCCATACATATCGACCATAAGTTATCCTCATCCTACAATATCATAAGGTTCAGAGAAGGGTAATAAAACCTCCAATAAGTCTATACCTTTCCAGAATATATAAGTATACTAATTTAAAGCAAAAATCTCAAATAACTTCCTATTATATAATGTCGTATTTAAGATAGGGGTGTTAGGTATCTATTTAGAACTCCAAATTACTCGTCTCTATAATTCAAATGATCCTAAGGTAAAATTGTTCTTTTCTAATTCTTTGATATAAACTCATTTACACATACCCATATATAAGTATATAAATGTATCCCTAATTGATACATAACATGCTTAGATAAATTATAACTAAAATTCACACATTAATCAAATGTCGTACAATAGCTCAATTTCTTACTTAATTTCTTAGCTTCATTTTGAACTATTATCTATTATTTCCACTCTTTTCATTGTTATCAATTTTGATAATACCATTGATGAGTATACTCATGATGCCTAACATTATACTAATAAAATATTCATATTCAATTAATCCTAAGACAACACTTGTCTGTTCTTGATGCCACAAAATGAATACATGTATACATATACCCATACACATATACCTATATACATATTATCTCTAAAAGCCGCCTCCAATATTTAAAACCAAATACGAATGTGATGACCACAATTATACACACATAAATATCAATAAATTTTCATTACATGCGTGCTTATAAAATAACTCAAATTTCATTCACCTCCTATAACTATCATTTGTCATGCAGGTTATTTGATTGGAGGAGATTTGAGCTTCAAATTTCAAATACCTAATAAGTGCTTCAAAGACAAGCATCAAATACTCTAATGGAATCAACTGAGTCCATAATCTTTTGAGTGAAGAAGGAATTCATAAACAAGTAGTATCCAAGTTTTCTGAGCGAAATGTAAGCAAAGTGTGAGGCATAGATAGATACGGGGTGGTGAATGCCTAGTCAAGAATTTAAGGCTGATTTTAGAGTCCAAGTCGACTTCCACCACTGTATGAAGATAGAATGCCAATAATGGCATCAAATCCTAGAAGAAGTTCTAAGGCATCGAATGCCCAAATTAGTGGTGTAAGACTTTGAAAAGCCTTCATGCAACCAAAGCCGAGTATAGATCTAAAAGAACATCAAATTCCATGAATGGAAGGGGTGCATACATTATCATGAACGCAACACAACATCACAAGAACCCAACAAAAAAAAGGTTGCTGGTAGTGGCCAGAGAAAGGAGGAAGAGGCATGCTATAGAGAGAGAAGAAAGGCTTCAAAGAACTTTCAAGAAAATGTAATTGGAAGGTATGAAGTCGATTTGTTGCCAAGTCTTCCCTGCCTATGCGAAGCGGAAGATTTGGGACGACCTAAGGTCACACACCAAAGCATAATCTTGAAGGAGAGAATTTTGCATGGAAGCTTTCAAATCTTGAATTACTTAAACACTCTAAAGTGCGCCCTAACATTGCTTGAACATAAGTAACGACTACTAGACCACACGCTGGGACACGCAGGTTTAAGGCTTTTAGATTAGAATGCAACACCCAAAAGTAAGATCACACCCTACATTTTTCGAATGAAGTTCCTAACAATGAAATCGATACCAAAATAGCATAAATATAAATATATAAATGAATATGTAAGAGGAACGAGTACTCACAAAATTCAAATATTGAATTTATACGTAAACATTAAATCGAATGCTATACAATGAAATGAACATTGGATAACATTCTCAGTAACCACATTGAATTCTATGGAAGGTATCATTGGAAGAAAATGAACTAAAGCGCATTTCAGTTATGTAGAGACAGGGGATTACGATATGCAGAGGACAACGCAACTACATAGGTATTTTTAACCTACATGACCATATTTATTAGTTGCATGCAAACTATAGAGGGAGGCGCAAGGAAACCATCAGACACAACAATTTATATGCAATGAATGAACTCAAGCAATAAAAAATACATGTTATTAGGGAGAGGGCCTAGTAGTCGCGTGCCCTAACTTCGATTTCTAATTATCCTGAATTTCAAATCACTCCCAATTTTTCCAGCAGCTTACTTGGCAATTTCTCTGCTTATAACTAAGGTTTCAGGGCCACATCATCAAATATGATGCCACATCAATGCATTTTTGTCAAGGTGTCCAAAAAGGCCCCAAAAAATAGTGAGACCAATTTGCATTACATCATGAGTAGTTGAGCCTGATGTGGTATCACATGATTGGTTACTTTTTAGATCAAAAGCATACATTTTGTTTAATTATGGGTAGTCAAATCACAACTATTGGTATATAAAACAACTATTGGGTATTATATTTACGATATTTACTATTGGAGTGCCGACTATTGGCCTCTCCCCTAACTTCACAGTTCAAAGAGGATCAAAAGGATAGCTCAAAACCCAAAGGAGAAAGGTGAATAAAAGCCAAGTACCAAACACATGCATCAAATTTTAATCAGCCACATCCAACCAATAATGCGGATCAAGGATATCAAGATTGCAAGAATGAGTTCAAGAAATATATCACACCTGAATTTCCTTCACTCGACAAACAACGAAGATGAGCTTAAGACCACTATTCCACAACCTCCGATTCCTCTTTTAGAACCTAATCACTATGAATTATAGAATAATGTTGCGAAACTTCATTTGAGGCCAAAATCAACTGATCCCAGTTTTCCCAAAATTGATCAATATTAAAACCAAGATAGAGAAATTCTTTGATTTCTTTTTGAAGACAAAATCAAGCAATATTATCAAAATAAAACAAGTTTCCCAATTTCATTCCTGTTTTGCATGCGCACACTTTTGTATTTTTTATCTTTTTCCATTTTGCACCCGCCTTTTCTTCCATTCAAAATCTTATCCCCATAATCAATTAAAAAAAATTACATTATTTCCTCATTAAAATAATTATCTTTGGAAGAAAGTAAATTATTAAAATATAATATAAAGTAATACAATTTTAATCTAATTATTTAATAACACATTTACTTTTTTAACGAAACACTTTAATTTAAATATTTATTACCAACCATCTAATTTTATTTTATTTAATTATTATTTTAATTTCCAAATTTTATTTGATTACTTAGTAAATCAATTTTATTTTAATCAATTGATTTAAACAAACCCATATAAACTAATAAGTTCCCAATAAACAACTTACTTGAATTTCAAAGACGACCGAAATGGAGGGGCAGTACATCCTCCCACCCTTAGCATCAACTTACTCTTGGAAGTCGATCACAAGAATAAGAACAATAATACAACAAACAAAAAACTATATCAACAATCATAACAACATTAATTAAGCAAATAAAATTAAACGACATAGAAAGAAGAACGATACCAAAATGGGGACGGGGTTTCAACAGACGACATCATCAACATAAAGATGGGGTGATAGACTAGATTGTAGGACTTTCTTGTCAACTCCATTTTCAACTTCATACCCATTGGGATTGTAAGGAATGCTCAGACCTGACAATGCAGGTGGAGTTGGTGCCAGGTACCTACAAACCTGCATCAAAACACACTGTCGAGAGCATATACATATCAAAAGAAAAAGCATCATGAAAATGAATTGCGGGCCTAGCAAGGCGCTCACGAATGAGCAAAGCTACACCAACCTCTCACCCAAACTCCTAGTAGTAAACACCACATCATGTACAATGATTGCATCATCAACAACACTAATCATATCATAATCAACATCACAAGCCTGAATTAGTAATCAATGCATAACCAGTAAATTCACATGTTTGTATGCAGTTCATAGCTAGATTATGCAACACACACAATTACTTCATAAAAAAAAAATGAGTATCACAATCATAAGCACATTGATACAATAATATTCAAAACATAAACATCATATATCAACATTAATCAGATGCTCAATAAGCACATGAATAAATCCACATAAAGAAAAAATCAAATAAACCATTCGTATAATTTGACTCCAATCTCATCATAGCATATTTCTCAATATTAGTAGCATAGTTCTCAAACCAAATAAACTATCACCCAAGTCCAAACAGAAGAGTTAAACAAGTAACTACATATAGCATAGAGAGCATCAAAACAGTAAGAGTAATACGAGTAAGCATAACATCCAAATTTTTTAGCATCCTACTATTTTACGCATCTTACAATACTAAATTACACAATATACATGACCCAAAATCATGATCTACACCTTTACCAAAGCATGAAAACACAACCTTTTATTTTAAAAACATAGGTTTTCCAAGTGATACATGATGAGCCTAGTTTTTGGTATAATTTTGGGTAGAATCTATAGTCTATTTTTTCATAGATGTCATGGAATTTAATGCTTAAAGTGTTGGAATTGGCATAATGTTTCTCTCAAACCATTGACATTTGACATTACCCTATCTCTGCAAGCTTTAGTGATATTTGGCATAATATGTAGGTTATCTATATTGATTTTGCATGTGATTAATGAATGTTTCTTAGAGTGTTTATTGATGTGTAGTTATTATGTGTACTAACCTTGACATGCATATTTAATACACCAAGTTAAGGAAGACGCCACCAACTGGGCATGCACCATAACGTCCAGCTGAGAAATCGCTCCTAGTCAAAGGCAGTCGGCAACAAAGATTCTTCATACAACTGAACGTAACTGCCTTACAATGGACCTTAATGATTGACCATGCACAGGCATTACTGTTGTGCTGGATCTACGCTTGAATTGCATGTCTGACCAGATTCCCTACATGTGTAACCATCGTCACTCCATTTTCCCCTATTTTCCCTAAATGGCGTCCTCCCAGTCGTGGAGTTGACTACCTTGTTTAGCAGTAGTATAAATAATAATTTGATGCTCCTTCTTCAAAAAAGGAGGTTGCATGATTTTATATTGTACTCTCATTTTTAGTTTCAGCAATACAAATATATTACTCTTTGTATGCATGATTTACAATGAATAAAATAAAGTTTTGAGTTCGAGCATCTGAGTTTTTGTTAGTTTAGAGGATACTTATCCAAGGGGGGGCACTTGGTGAGTAATCTGTCTTCTTAGTTTAGCATTAGCTTAGTATTAATTGCTATTTGATACTTAGTTTGAAATCTGGCATTGACTGTTCCTACAACCACTAGAAGTCCATTCTGTGTCTGTTCTTGCAACCAAAGAAAACATAGTAGTTTCCTGTTTGTTGCTCAAATATTTATTCCTGTGCATATTTCAGCTTAGTATAGTTTTTGATTAATGTTCAACATTTACTTTGTTTCCTTTCAAGCAATTTACTTTCAGTATTGTGTTTCTTAGCTATAGTATGCAATGACTACTTGAGCCCCTAGTGCACATACAATGCTGACCCATTTCAAGTTCACATCCTTGGGTTGACAAGTTAAATACACCTTCATGATGATTGAATGGCTATTTAGGTTAGATGTCCAGTCTCTAAATCATGGCCGTAAAGGCTTAGCTGTGAAATCATTATAGGAGGCCAACAGAGATGTGAAGATCAAAACTTGTCCTTAATTAGTGAAAAGTGTTTTATGATGATGGAAGAAGGTGTAGTTCTTGGCCACTACATCTCCCACAAGGGAATTCAAGTAGATCCTACAAAAATTGAGGTAATCACAAATTTTCCTACACCTGCAAAATAGAAGGATGTTAGGATTTTCTTGGGTCATGTAGGATATTATAGGCAACTCATCAAAGATTTCAGCAAGGTAGCAACACCATTATATACCCTTCTCACTAAAGATGTTGAGTTTCAATGGATTGAAGCTTGTGATAAGGAATTTTCTGACTTGAAGGCAACTTTGACTCATGCTCCTATGTACTCAAGGGACCCAATTGGGAGCTTCCCCTCCACATTCACATTGATGCATTAGATTATGCCATCAGAGCAATTCTAGGACAAAAAGAGGGAGCTGTTGAAAATGCTATTTACTTCATTAGCAAAAAATTGCAAGGAGCTGAATTCAATTATACAGTGATAGAGAAAGAGATGCTAGCAGTAATCTATGCACTGAACAAACTCAGACACTACATAACAGGCTACCAAATCTTTGTGCACATTGAACATGCAGCCATTAGATATCTCATGAATAAACCTTTGATCACAGGGATATTGGAAAGATGGTTATTATTGATGCAGGAGTTTGATATAACAATTGTAGATAAGCCAGGGAAAGCCAATGTTGTTACAATTTTCTCTCAAGGCTAACTACATTAGAAGACAATCAGCCCATAGATGACTCTTTTCCTGATGAACATCTATTTTCTCTTAGTGTACAAGTACCCTGGTATGTTGACATAACCAACTACTTGGTTACAGGTAAAATTCCTTCTCACTTCTCCCCAAAAGAGAAAATGACACTCATTGAAAAATCCTTTCCTTTGTCTTGGATTGTTGGATGTTTGTTTTATATTGGACCTGACCATGTCATGAGAAGATGTGTGAGACAAGATGAGACGTATAAAATTTTGCATGCATGTCATAAGGGCACTTTGCAGCCCAAAAGACAAAAATGAAGATCTTAAACATAGGATATTACTATCCAACACTCCACAAGGATGCAAGAAGGTACCAAAAAATGTGATAGATGTCAAAGAATGGGAAAACCAACCAGATCTGATGAGATGCCACTTTTCCCTCAAATAGTAATCACTCCCTTTGACAAGTGGGGCTTAGATTTTGTGGGACCAATTGACCCTCCATCAAATGGTAAGTCTTATATATTAGTATGCACTGATTATGTAACAAAATGGGTAGAAGTTAAGGCCATGAAGCATGCACGAGATAAAAAGGTTGTAGATTTTCTTTATGAGGATATTTTCACAAGATATGGAGTTCCAAGATAAATAGTGACTGATCAAGGGCCATAGTTCACATCAACTCTTGTTGCAACACTGGTAAATGAGTACAATATCAAGCACATAAATTCTACTCCTTATCACCCCCAGACTAATGGCCAAGTTGAGGTGACAAACAGAGAAATTGAAGCCATTCTGACTAAAACAATAACTATCCATAGGAAAGATTGGGAAAAAAGATTACCTGAAGCTATTTGGGCCTATAGGACAACATGGAAAATAACTACAGGCTGCACCCCATTTGAGCTACTATATGGAAAGACAACTATGATGCCAATCAAATTTGAACATAAAACTCTGCCAACTGTAGTGGATTTAGGGATGGACATTTTTGAAGCACAAAGAGAAAGAATCATGCAGCTAAATGATTTGGATGAAATGAGGAGAGCAACCTTGCAACATACAAAAGTAGTGCAGAATCAGAGAATCGAGTGGCATGACAAATTTATCAAAGACAAAAAGTTCAAACCAGGAGATTGGGCCTTGCTCTATGATTCAAGATACCAGGACAATGCAGGAAAATTGCAAACACAGTGGCTAGGACCATACAAGGTTGCTGAGGTCTTTCCCAATGGAGTTGTTCAACTTACCACCATTGACCCTTTCAGGTTCAAATTACTCGTCAATGGTCATCGCCTCAGATTATATCATAAGCTAGCTTCTAAAGAATTCCTATAGTAATTCACCCAACACTCAAAGCTTCCTGTAGTTGAAGGCGGTGGACCTAGTGTCCTTCCTTCAGCCTAATTGAGGTATGCACTTTCCATAATAAAGACTTTCACTTGTGTGGAAGTCCATTTCTTCATCATCCACCCATCCACCCATCCATACCACCTTTCTCTCTCTTCCATCTCTTCATTCTACCCCATCCTTAGTCATTGCTCAATCCATTTTACAACAAGGCAAGCGTTACTTTATCCATGATATTTGCAGAAAATCTTCCACACATTCAGGTATGTATGCATTAATTGCTATCTTTGATCATCTTTTAAATACGTTCATTTAATCATTGTATGTTAGTATAGATATTCACATAAATGCCATCATTGCCTGTCAATCGCCACTCCCATCTCACATGTGTGGACACATGTCCAAATTTAGGTTGGGGGGAGGGGAACAAAAAAGATGCAAATATTTTATTGTCCATCTATCAAACCATAAGAGGCTACATCAAAATTTTTAAAATGAGTTGATTGCATGTAGTGACAATAACTGCAGCTGCCAATTCTTCCTATCATAATTTCCCTTTATCACTCCCTTTCTTGCTATTATTGCCCTATCATAATCTTGAGTTGCAAGGAAAAGGGAAAAACAAAAGAAAGGAAATTCAGTCGACGCTGGCATTGGAAATTAGCAGACACTGCAGGGAAGTGCATTTGATTTTTAGAAGGGGAATTGCAGAAAAATTGTAGAGCATTTATTTGTTTTAGACAATGGGAGGTGGGTTAGTTCGAAACGAACCCACGGTGCATGATATTTTACTACAGGATGTACAATGCCTAGCCGAATTTCAAAATTGTGGCTGGATAGATTAATTTTTGAAGTTGAATGGTTTTGATGAAGGCATTGCCCTTGAATTTTCCCGGTCATTTTTAGAAGAAAAATCCATAGTAAAAGGGTTAGAAGTTGTGGCAATAGAGGAAAGAATTGTAGAAGTTATAGGGTTACTTGTTGATGGAAAAAATTACCCTATTTCCAGAGATGCTAGGTCAGCCAGGGTTGAATTCATAGAGCCAAACGACCCCCCATTGACCATAGACAAGCAGGGTGCAAAGAGAATGTCTTTGCCCGAGCCGTGGAAGCAGATAGCTATGCATGTCATCAAATACATCGCTTGTGAGGGTCGCCAATCAAATTTGCATTCTGTCCATTTCAAGCTTTTGAATCACATGAGGAATGGGAGGAGGATGAATGTGTCCAATGTGTTGTAAAATCTTCTCTCAATCATGGCAGTTGAGACCCAAAAAGGTAGGGATAACTCTATCTCTCACCATTACTTGATTAAATTGATGGTTGAAAAATATCTGTGTGATGTTTCTGGAATGAATTGGGAAGATTTTATTAAGGTTGATCAAGATTATCACCAGGAGGAGTTTGTAGATGTTAAACATTTTCCACCTATGGCTATACCTTGATCTCGTAGATCTAGCAAGGAGGTAAGCACGACTGAAGCCATTCCTAGTGCTTCAACCTTTGGTGTTGGATCTAGCATGAATCCTCTTGTAGCTGAGGAAACCATTGAAATTAGTTCTTCTGGAATAAAGCACTCAAAAAGGGAAAGTTCTTCCTCAAATTCTGATGATGAAGTTCCAATTGGAACCCTCATGAAAACTAGGGCACAACAGAGAAAGGTAGAAATGAGAAAAGGGAAGGCTAAAACACAGCTTACAAAAATAAAAATGCCAAGTCTGAAAAAGAGGAAGGTTAATACTGCTCATCCTGTAGCCAAAGGAAAATGTGAAAGAACTCCTAAAAAATCAAGACCAGCCGGGCCTGCGATTGGTACACCTTTGCAGGAAAGACCTAAACTTGGTGAGACCTCACATGAGGATTCTGAAGCTCCAATGGAGTAGGAGCATGTTGAAAAAGAAGAAGAAATATTTAAAGGAGCAACAAACATAACACTGGCCAATCTTTCTAGCATTGCAGAAGAATTGGAGGAAAATCATGACTTCCTACATCATGAGCAAGAGGTCCTATAGCAACAAGAAGAAGAAACAACACCCTTATAGCTGAAGATAACTGGACAACTTGAGTCCATGCAAATAATACCATATGAGGAACCACCATCAACAAAGAGACTAGTAGGCATTCATAACCCTCCTAGTTTTATAGTACATGCAACAATTTTAAATTTATGGAAAGAGATACAAAGATGGGAGGAAGAATGGAGAAAGGAAAAATGAAAGTTGGAGGAAATTCAAAAGAAGGATGAAGAGATTGAGGGGAAAAATACAGAAATTGCTACCCTGAAGCAGAGGGTAGATGATATGGGAGCTTTGGCGCCCAAGATTTTAGAATGTAGAGAACCCCTGAGGGTCTATGCTCTACTCCTGAAAGAGAAGTATCTCTCTTTTAAGATGCCAAGACTTGCCTCAGGTTTGACCCCTTTTATTGATACCCCTATGGAATTTTTCAATGGTTATAGGATTTCCTCCCATGAAATTAAGAATTTGTTACGTGAATTTTATTTACATAATTATGCTGTCACAAAAGACCATGATTGGAATCCACTATTGTATGTTGGGGATGTTCAATTGAGAGCATTCATGTATTGGGTGCAAAATGAAATTAGTTGGGGACAACAACATGGTGATTATAAAAAATTGGAGTCTGATATTCCTTTGCCAGTTAGAGCTGAATCAAGCAACCCAAGGGATATTTACAAAGAATGGCATAAAATGCTACTCAGAACAAGCTATGGTAATAGGATTATGCCCTGGATTGAGGCAGTTTACACAGAGTATGAGGAAAAACAACAACAAAGGAGGAAACTGTGAGGAGATGTTTATCTCACAGATGGAATAGTTTGGCTGATGAGCTGAAACAAGCCAAGCCTCATTCCATCCAAAATTATGCTGCAACATTAAAAAGAATTGAGAGACGTATTCAGATTGGGAGAACTCAAGGACGACATTGGCTTCCCTTGAATTTTCATCCACCCATGCTCATGTGGCCTGTGCCAAATTTTAGATTCTACCAGAGTGACATTGTTATAGAAAACTAGAGATGGAACAAGTTTGATAAATTGGGAGGATTCTATTGGGATCCTGACTCACACACTGTAGCCACTGATGTTGGAAAGCTCTCAGTTGCAAATTTTAGAGCTTTGACCTGGTAGAAGAACAACTCTTCCCCTGCTGGAGGACCAACAAGATGTTAGGTTGGGGGGAGTGATGAACCTAGCTTTTGGTATAATTTTGGGTAGAATCTATAGTCTATTTGCTCATAGATATCATGGAATTTAATACTTAAATTGTTGGAATTGGAATAATGTTTCTCTCAAACCATTGACATTTGACATTACCCTATCTCTACAAGCTTTAGTGATATTTGACATAATATGTGGGTCATCTATATTGATTTTGCATGTGAGTAATGAATGTTTCTTAGAGTGGTTATTGATGTGCACTTATTATGTGTACTAACCTTGACATGCGGATTTAATACACCAAGTTAAGGAAGACCGCCACCAGCTGGGCATGCACCATAACGTCCAGCTGAGAAATCGCTCCAAGTCAAAGGCAACCGACAACAAAGATTCTTCATGCAACTGAACATAACCGCCTTGCAGTGGACCTTAATGATCGACCATGCACGAGCGTTACTACTGTGCTAGATCTGTGCTTGACTTGCATGTCTGACCATATTCTCTACATGCGTAACCTCCTAATTTTGGAGTTGACTGCCTTGTTTAGTAGTAGTATAAATAATAATTTGATTCTCCTTCATAAAAGGAGGTTGCACTATTTTACATTGTACTCTCATTTTCAGTTTCAACAATACATATACATTACTCTTTGTATGCATGATTTACAGTGAATAAAATAAAGTTATTAGTTTGAGCATTTGAGTTCTTGTTAGTTTAGAGGATACTTATCCAAGGGGGCCCACTTGGTGAGTAATCCATCTTCTTAGTTTAGCATTAGATTAGTATTATTTGCTGTTTGATACTTAGTTTGAAATCTGGCATTAACTGTTCCTGCAACCATTAGAAGGCCATTTTGTGTCTGTTTCTCCAGCCAAAGCAAACAAAGTAGTTTCCTATTTTTTGCTCATATGTTTATTCCTATGCATATTTTAGCTTAGTATAGTTGTTGATTGATGTTCAACATATTCTTTATTTCCTTTCAAGCAATTTACTTTTAGTATTGTGTTTCTTAGTTGTAGTATGCAATGACTACTTGAGCCCCTAGTGCACATATAGTGTTGAACCATTTCAAGTTCACGTCCCTAGGTTGAAAAGTTAAATGCACCTTCATGATGATTGAATGGCTATTCAGGTTAGATGTCCAGTCTCTGAATCATGGCCGTATAGGCTTAGTTGTGAAATCATTGTAGGAGGCCAACAATACACACAAGAAGGATTTTTTTTATAATAAGGTTGGATTATATATATCCTTATTCATAGTATTTCCCCAAACTAAGTGGGTTATTCACTATCAGTTAGAGGACACTCTTTTGGGTCCTCATATGAATCAATTACAATGTTTTGAGAAGAAGAAGGATGTGCACACAGACACTCCTTTTCCTCACTCGAAAAAATGGGAACATGGGGCCCACACCCCAATGGCCAATTACAGATTATAGAAGGCTTTTTAGCTTCAACAGTGAGCTTAGATTCAACAACCTTCTTTCCCTTCTCTATCTTTAGTTAGATAAGGGCATGAGCCAAGGTCTCATCATCAGAAATCCCTTCAAGCGACTGACGCAATTGCAACATCTCTAACCCTGGTTGTTTAGGGTTTTATCCTCTACCTTCTAAGTTGTTTTGTGGGCCCTGACGTTCCTCACGTTCTGTCCCATGAGAACTCAGAAATGTTGAACTCTAGCGGTTGGCTCTACGGCCACCACCTCGGCCTCTTGCACGATTATGACCCCTACCCCTAGGCATGTTCCTACTCAACATAAGGTAAGATCATGTAAGTTTCAAGAGTGATGCACAAAAGTTAACCTAATGGACTCCAATAACCTAGATCACCCAGTTTTGCAAACCTAGCTCTAATACCAAAGTTGTAACATCCCATTGCACGAACCCCAAAGGACATCTAATACAACAGTTACCATAATTTTTTTTTTAAATGAACATACATGAGATGTACATTAAGTTTACAATATATGAAATTCAATTAAATAGATACACTGTCAACCTACATCCTCTAGGGTACATGTGAAGACATTACGAAACCTAAACCCATACATTAATGATAGTGAACGAATGCCAAGATTATAAACCATGATAAATTTTACATTTACAATAATCACACATCCATAATAATTCATCAATAAGAAAACATCCACATATGTAAACAAAATATATACATGATTAACTTAATCTCAATAACCATAAACATATTATCATCATGTGAATACAATGGGGCATATTTCCATAGATGCAACACATAAAAATAACAACTACCATGGGTCATTAAGCACATAAGATTTACAAAGGTAAAATATTACATTACATCAATTTTCATTACATTACATCGTTCAATCACATAAGTATACATCATTATTTTCTAAACACAATGTGGGAGTAGTACATCAGATACATGAGTATGACAAGAATAAGTAATATACATCTAAATATAAGGTGAACTCAGGAATACTCTAAATCTGGATAACACCGCATTGCACGAATGTTGATAGGGAACCCAATGGGGTGTGTAGCACATTCCACCTAACCACATGGACCTAAAGGACCACCCCTCGTGTTAAGAGTTGAAAAGAAAGACCCATGATCCAAGACAATAAAAAATAACGACCACGAGATCCAACCTCAGACAAGCAACCAAAACAAGACAACAACAACATCAACGACTATTCACAAGATGACTGATTCTAGAGACATTCTAAGACAATGGAAAGGGGTACTATAGGAGAGTGTCATCGCATGTCCCTAATATGGGTTATCCTGATTGCCTCTCAATAGGCGCCAACCCCCATCTATGGTTATCCTGGCTGCCCCTCACTGGGCATCAACCCCATAGGGTGACACATTTGAGACCGCTAACCTCTAATGAGGATGAGGTAGCGACTTTTCCAACCATGGCTTTCTCAACCCACCCTTAGTCTATGAAAGTACTAACAGTGTGGATGAGGTATCTTACTTATCTTTAGTTAATGTGTTCCTACCCAAACCCACTAGTTTATTTGTTAGGTTTTCACTTATTTAACCAACCCTTCTATGGGTTATCTAGGCTAACCCTTTGTGCATCGACCCCCATGAAGAGCCACTCCCCCTAATAGACCAAAACAAAACTTACAACACTAAGGGTGTACCAAGAACAAAACACCAAAATTCATGAGTCTGAATACAAATGCGAGCATGGACCATCTCACTAAACAACCAAAATAAAAGATAAAACTACTGCATCCGGTAACACCCTCTAGAGTTCAAACTAACAATTCAATCAAACGATTCCAAGTCTAATCAAAGAAAACCAACACAAACCAGTTCCCCACTACCTCTAGAAGCCTATTGCATAGTCTACCCTTAACCACCCATAATAGGTACTTAATGCCATGGGTTCGTGACATGATCTCAATATCAGACCAAACCCAAAATTCCTTTTAAATGGAAATAATGCAAGGGAAGGTGAACTCAATCATAGGAATGTAACAATTAAGCTTAAATTTCCAAACATGCTTCATAAAATGAAATTTAAAGGACAAGATCATTCACTTCGACAATAAAAGCATGTAGAGCCACAATAGATACACCACTTAAGAAAACTATGCTCCAGTTACATTGTACAAATCATAATTAAACACTATTTCATAACTCCATCAACTCAATGTTAATGACTTCTTCTAATGAAACATCAATATATCAATCAATTAATTAAGCTCTAACATTTCAAACTAATAAGACAATAATTTTCCAATGATATACTCCCATTCGATTATTTAGATTAATCCTATTAACTAACTACAATAGTTACCCATATTTAAATTTATCCAAATCAAATGTCTTTCTACCTTAGATCAACCAATTAAATATTTTCAATTTAATATATAAATATTTAATTTTATATACATTTCCTTCTTATATATCCATATAGTCTGTTTGTTGTTATTTTCTTTGCTTTCATATGCATACAAGGTATCAATTTCAAAGAACATTCTTAACAATCAACTTACCTTTTGCCATACCCTAAAATGAATATATATAAGTATAATTATTGTACCCATGCTAACAAAACACAAACATTTCCCTTGTAATGTATCAATAACCAAATTATCAACATATAATAACAAAGCATTGAATAAGTGAATGTGAAAATACCAATATTTAGAAAGGTGCATCTAATTCATTAATTCGAATAACTAAAAGCAATTTAAAACAATTTCCTTTCTATTCTAAACATTATTATTTTTCCAAATTCATAGAAATTTTTATAAGCTAAATCAACTAACAACTATAGGTTATATTAACCAATAGATAAATATTGAGCTATTAAAGGCAATGATATTACAAACTCAAACTTTATCCTAATCGTTAATTTCCTTAACAAAATAAATTGCAATTAAAGGATTAAATTATTTAATTAACACAATTTCAATTTCTACTATTAGAGAATACAAAGAAATCAACATTATAAAAGGATTATCAATTTCATCCATATTAACTAATTTCCATAGTTATCTAAATACTCATTTATACAATAAATCATTCCTCTTCTAATTTAATATTTCCAAAATTTGTTTTCTAGTCCAATCATTTATTAATAGGCAACACAATACTCAAGCATGGCATACGTATCGACCATAAGTTATCCTCATCCTACAATATCATAAGGTTTAGAGAAGGGTAATTAAACCTCCAATAAGTCTATACTTTTCCAGTATATATAAGTATACTGATTTAAAGCAAAAATCTCAATTAACTTCCTATTATATAATGTTGTATTTAAGATAGGGTTGTTAGGTATCTATTTAGAACTCCAATTTACTCGTCTCTATAATTCAAATGATCCTAAGGTAAAATTGTTCTTTTCTAATTCTTTGATATAAACTCATTTACACATACCCATATATAAGTATATAAATGTATCCCTAATTGATACATAACATGCTTAGATAAATTATAACTAAAATTCATACATTAATCAAATGTCATACAATAGCTCAATTTCATACTTAATTTCTTAGCTTCATTTTGAACTATTATCTATTATTTCCACTCTTTTCATTGTTATCAATTTTGATAGTACCATTGACGAGTATACTCATGATGCATAACATTATACTAATAAAATCTTTATATTCAATTAATCCTAAGACAACACTCGTCTGTTCCTGATGCCACCAAATGAATACATGTATACATATACCCATACACATATACCTATTTACATATTATCTCTAAATGCTGCCTCCAATATTTAAAACCAAATACTAATGTGATGACCACAATTATACACACATATAAATATCGATAAATTTGCATTACATGAGTGCTTATAAAAGAACTCACATTTCATTCTCCTCCTATAACTATCATTTGTCATGTAGGTTATTTGATTGAACGATATTTGAGCTTCAAATTTCAAATACCTAATACTTGTGCTTCAAAGACAAGCATTAGATACTCTAATGGCATCGACTGAGTCCATAATATTTTCAGTGAAGAAGGAATTTGACAACAAACAGCATCCAAGTTCTCTGAGGGAAATGTAAGCAAAGTGTGAGGCATAGATAGATACGGGGTGGTGAACACCTAGACAAGAATTCAAGGCTGATTTCAGATTCCAAGTCGACTTCCACCACGGTATGAAGATAGAATGCCAATAATGGCATTGAATGCCCAAATTAGTGGTGTAAAACTTTGAAAATCCTTCATGCAACCAAAGCCGAGTACAGATCTAAAAGAACATAAAATTCCATAAATGGAAGGGGCACATACATTAGCATGAACGCAACACAACATCACAAGAACCCAACAAACAAAAGGTGTTGGTAGCGGCCAGTGAAAGGAGGAAGAGGCACACTATAGAGAGAGAAGAAAGGCTTCAAAGAACTTTCAAGCAAATGTAATTGGTAAGTATGAAGCCGATTCGTTGCCAAAGTCTGCCTTGCCTATGCGGGGCTGGCTTAACCAGCACACTCTAAGCTCTCTGACTTTTCTAGATAAGTCAAAGTCTTATTTCCGTTTCTCTTTTCCCGTTTTCTCACAACAGTCACCGTTATCACTGTCACGGTTAAGTTTTAACTTTTTTCAAAATTATTTCTCCCGCCCAACCAATAGTCACCATCAGATTATCCCGCCTACCGTTAACTATACAATCCATTTTCAATCTGGACGACAAGGCCTAGAAATTGTAGAGACGAGTTGCCCGTTTGAGTTTAGCACCAACTTTGTGTGACTTCATTACAGAGTATGCAGGGCGAGATCACACATTTCCTTCTATAGCTACTTAGAAAGGTTGCTACTGTGAAACAGCTGGGGAGAGTCAGTTGGATAAGGCTTGCATTTCATTCATCGCTTTAATAGTTTGATTTGTCTGGATTGTGGAAGGAGTATGTCAAGATGTCCACTGATGACAACTCTTTTTCTATCAAAGCAGAGCATAAACTAGAGGAGGGGGATGTCGATTTTCTCGTACAATACAAGACTTATTTAGTTAAATATCAAGAGTTATTCATCTGTTTTAATTTTTCTCTTACTTGCAGGAATTTCATGTTCAACTAACCTAAGAGGTGAATGTTGTGTCTCTATTCTGTGCAGGAGATTGTCCTTGACGATTTGGTAATTACAAGATGCAAATATATTATATGTTCTCTTAGGGCAGCGACGATTACAAAATGGATCGTTGATTTGATAGATGGATGATGAGAATTTTTTTCTTAAATGTTTACCTATTGTTTGCAAAGCAACAAGCTTCTACACACTGATAATTTTCTTTCCCTTTCCTTGTTTGGCGTGGACCCAAATGACAGCTAGGTTTCACAACACAGTAAGTGTTGAGCGTGAATGCTAAGGGTTTCTCTTTCTCCATCAAGTTTGTAAAAATTTTGTGTAGAATCTTCCAACAAGCGGTCCACAAGAATACCCCTCCTGCAAATTGAGTACCCATCAAAACAATAATCTAATTCCACCTGAAAAAATAGGGAGAAATCCCTTTAGCGAAGGTGGCAGTGAAAACTATGATGACATAGTATATTTTAACCACAATCAAGGATTTTGATCTTATGTTGGGGTTGGCATGAGCATGTTGATCAGTGGGTGAGCCAGTGCCTCCTCCATGGGCTGGAAGCAGAGGAATTAATGAACCCATAAGCATTATAATAAGGCAATTTATGAGCATTGTTGCAGACATGGCTCCACGGAATTTTGGTTTGCTAAGAAATAAAATATATATTTAGGCAGGTTGACTAACATTTGTAGTACCATGTAATCATTTCTCCATACTACTTGAAACCAGGCCTTCCTGTGTCTACTCTTCATTTTTAATTTATTCAATTGACCTCTGAGAGATGAGTGGAGAGCAGCCTATGGGTATAACGTAACCTAAAATTATTTTGATGTGAATGTTCATTAAACTACAATCCGTAATAATTTTGTTATAATCAAATTTTTAATTACATAAAAAGTGATATAATTTTAATATTATTAATAAATATTTTGCATTTGATAGTTTTGATACCATGATAACATACACAGATATTACTCAATAAAAAATGAAGTGCACCATCGTTTTTTAGATTGTATTGAATTTATCAAACTTGTTCTATCATTATTAAAAAATTCATTGCTGTAATTATACAGTTGTTCTTTTGAATTGATTTCCTATATAAAGATGTTGTAGCATGTGCTAAGTATTTAACTAATTAAAGTTTAGATTTTTTTAAAGACAAGAACATATTTGAATAATTTGTAGGATTGTTTATTATTTATACTTATTATGTGTACTGATAAGTATATTCATTATTAACTAGAAGTTCCTAGAAAATTGAAAAGTGTTATGTTTCTCATACATTTGTTGGTATGTTTACTATGTGTATTAGTTCGGTGGATAAGGATATAAAATGTTTCTAAGACTCTTTTGAACAACCTTTGCATTCAACATATGTGAACTCTTTATACTTATACTGGATATGTAACCATTTTTTATATGCAAGTCTTCTTTTCTTTGTAGTTTGTACATGAATACACATCTAAATGTATTGTAGTGTTATGCAAGTTTTCTTTCCTTTGCTAGTCACAACTCCATTTCCCCCATTGGAGTAGGGACCAATTTAGAAGGCCAAATAATTAAAATTTTATCAAAATACATCATATTTTTAATCCTTTAGTGTTAGTGGTTCTTCCCATTCTACATATCTCAATTATTTAAATATATTACAATCTTAAGAGGGCTATTCAAGTGTTATTCTTTGTGAGGTGTGTTTTATGGTCATTTGTTATAGTCATGCATGAAGGGTAACATAGATCATTGAATTAATTTTTTTGGAGAAAAAAGTGGCATATATTTAGTCCCATGTATGAAGTGTTATTTGCTCATAAGAGGTTAGTGTTCTTGATAGTTATCAACGATTACAATAAAAATTGTTGACAAAATTTGAAATTCTTTGGTGCATAGCAAACACTAACCTTAGGAATACTCCTTTTGACTAGTAGAGCCTAAAGATGGAGTTACTCTTCCTCCTGAATTACTTCTTAACTATACTTGCTTGATAATAAGTGCTAGCTCAATGTCCTAATTTTACATTCCCTAGCTTTAAGAGTTGAGCTTATTTTTAGGGTGTTGACAAGCTAAATTTTTTAGATCCAACACCTTGCACAAATCTAACATTTTAAGCCTAATACTTTGGGTAAGTATTTTTTCCTTTCAAGATAGGAGTTGGTTCTTTTTTCTTGAGATTAGCATGTGTAGTTTTTTTGGTCAACATTTGTTGGCTTATTTGGCTTATTTGGCTAGTGTATAAAATCCTAAAAAACTAATGGATATGTATAGTCATTTATTTGTTGATAATCCATGTGGATTAGAAAAATTGAAAGAGGTCTAAATACTAAGCATAGACCATCTGTAGTGATTGTTGCACCTACTTTCTCTTTAAGTGGGGTGTTTTCTATTGAGGGTTGAATATTTTGTAGAAATATTCTAATAAAAATTCATACTCAAGTATTTGGTCCATTGAAATGTAATGTGAAACATCTACATTTATAATTAAAAGAAACATTAATAAATAATTATTTATACAATTCAAAATGTTAAACATGCACATCTTAATTTTATTCATGTAATAGGAATATTGGATTTGAATAGGTGTTCACTAGGTGAATTTATATGGTAACACCACACTATATAAGTGGTTTCACAATGTAGTTCTAAGTTTTTACACCAAGAAAATAAGGAACCTTGTTTCAACCATATTCAATGTGTACACTATAATGTAATTGAAAATAAAAGGAAAGATAAGACAAGTTTAAAGGAATATACTTAATATAGTAAGTAAAATAGTGATGTGGAAGGACAAGAAGGAGGGGATGCCTTAACATAAATATTTCAAGAAATTAGTCATTATTTAGTTTGGGATTTTGAGATTGATGGAAAAAATAAGTATATATGAAATTAGATAAATGGAGGAATGAAGGGACATTCCAAGGTAGTGATCCAATCTTGGGCCATGTAGACTAGTAGAAAGGGATAGAAGACACTCTAGATCAAGAGTTTAAACATAGAGTGACCTATAGGGAAAAAAATGGCAGAAAGGGAAAAGGAGCGGAAAATATCAATCAAGTAGAGTGAATATTATTTTTTTGATGGACTTATTTTATTTTATTTTCTTTTGGTTTTATGGATGAGAACAATATATTTCAACTTACATACTTTATCTATGGAAATTTTTACTTTTATTTTAGATAGAGACACATCAACCCCATGCAACTAGGAATATGTAAGGGCTCATCACTAAAGTTTAGACCAAGTGAGTATGGACATCATGGAAGTGGAATAATGATATATGATGTGTGTTTATTTTAAAATGTAATGTTGGATGAGGAAAGAAATGGGTGATAAATTTCCTTAAGTATTTATGAGACACTAATGAGATCAAATATCATGAAATTTATCTATGGTATTTGAAAGGAAACTTTAAATGAATAAACAAACAAATGTCTTAATAGCCAAAGTTGACAATAAATTTTTTAGGCTCTCATATTATGACTATTAGATGTAAGCCCTAAAAAGTCTAATAAAAAAGGTGTGTTATTTCAATGGATATGAGTAGATACGTTGCTTTCTATTGGATATAATTTTTTTTATTATCTAGAATCTTCTACAATGTTGGAATAATTGTTAGATTTAGTAGTCAAATTGTTTAATTAATACTTTACTTTTATCTCATTCCTAGGTAACATTGTTACAATCATTAGGGACCATGGGTCATGGTTCCCATAGAGTATATGAGTCTCTACAAATACAATGAGTATTATATTTGACATGGGTTTGGAAATGATAACCATTTTGAAGAAGAAATAAAAGTAATTTTTAATTATATATACAAGTATGTCTATTCCCCTTTCAAATTATTATCTCCTTCTCCTCCTACATTGATATATTATGTTTTCTAATTAAATATATGTTATTCTTGCAACAACATGATGTAGGAGCATCCAGGCTGTAAGAGAAATCTTGCATCAACCAAAAAATATTTTTGTTGTTTCTTTTCAATAAGGGTTTTTTGACTTAATTTTGCTAAGTATGAAGGACTGTGGAAGTTTGGGTTTTAGACTTCAGGCTTGAGGTGTACTCAATGTTGTGAACAGTTGGACATCGGGCTTTAGCGTTAAGACTTACACCTTGACTTAACTGCTAAAGATGTATGATGTATGGATGAACTACGAACCACGAAACCCAAAAGGATGGAAGTTGGTAAGGATGAGTTTCGGTATTCATGAGATGGAGGTTGGGCTTATGCCTTGCTTGGAAGATGGTAAGCAGAAGATTGTAGAAGAATAAGACTAGAAGATAGAAGTGACACAACTTATACCGTGGAGAAACCCTTTTGGGAAAAAACTCCACCAAGAATCAATGTATTATATTTAATCTTAGAATATAAGATTACAATAATTCCAATCCTTGCTTGAGATGCTTCTTATTCCTTCGACAATTCTTCTTCACAAGCTGCAGTAAAATTTGATTAACTCTCTTCAACTTGTTGCAATATATAGACAATAATGAGCCTTGTAAACTCCAAAGAGTTTACAATTACAAAGCACAATGCTTATCTCACAAAATCCATGCTTATTCCTTGCAAGTAGAGTTCTACCATGAAGAACAATGCCAAATCAACTCCTTCATCCATTCAGGGGTCCCAAACTGAAGTCATAATTGAACCTTGATTATGAAGATATCTTCTAAGCTTATCCTCAAAGTTGGCACCCAAGAATGGGCCCACTTAACTGAGCCTTATAAAATATCTTAACATGCAAAAGTGTCAACTCCAAGATTCCAACTTGGGCGCCCAAGGTGGGTCCAATTCAATCTTTGTTAACTGAAACATATCTCTCCACCATTCATGCAAATACCATGCATGATTGATCATCCCCACTTAACTGAATGTGGATCACCTATTATCTCTCATGCAACTTAAGTCATTAGTCATGCATTCCAAGTCAACTAAAGTCAACTAGCATTCAACTAAAACTAACTACATGCAACTAAAGATAACTGAACCATAACTAAACTGAACTGATACTAAACTGAACTGAACTGATCTGAACTGAACTGAACTGAACTCCATGCATGTAAACATCAATCCCTAACTTCTAAGATCTTTACATGCATTACTGAAGTGTTATCTTTCTCCAAATAGTTAAGTTAACTCAAGGTGGGTTCCACCTTCCATGTGGGTGCCTCATGTGCTCCTATTTTGTAGGAGCTCTTCATGGGTGTCCCCACATGTTCCTATCATTTAGAATTAATTACAAATGTCAATTTACATGTTTATTTCATTCAAATTTAATCTCTTTCTAATCCTAGTGTTTGGGGAACGGGTATGTGCAAGATCATGATGGGCCAAACAGGCCCTTAAGTGGCAATAAAAATTCAAAAAAATTAGAGTTAGGCAACTTGATGTAAAAATTTGAATAAGTTATCTATATTATTTCAAAAACATGTAAGAATAGATTTTGTGGGAAATTGAATGTAGTTTCTAAACTACTAGGTTTATTTTTTTTAAAAC